>JAFIRS010002892.1:0-172624 GCA_018342105.1 Gonioctena quinquepunctata | reverse complement strand
GTAATTCAACCTCTTTCTAAATTATGGAATTTTTAGTTCATATTCCCCAAAGATGGTTGGGTATTATAATTGTTTCAACTACTGAGTGATGTCAAGTTTCATTCACTGTCTTTTGATCGTACACAATTAGTAATAATTTGATATGTTTTCCATTGTTACATTCCAAACTGTGTCTTTGGTATGTTTGTTGTCAAATTTATTTTTGGTTCTGATGTATGTGAGACTTTATTTATAATCCCACGTAAGCAAGGAGTTTTAACTTATTTCTGTATTGCCATGTGACTTCAACTTTTGCCTGCATCCTAAAAGGGTTTTTTTTGCATATTTTCGAAAAAAATATATATATATATATATATATATATATATATATATATATATATATTAATATATATATATATATATATATATATATATATAAAATATAAATAAACAACAACAAAGAATAACTCAGAACATGGAATAAATCTAGATATGGAACAAGGTAGACTCGAAAAGAAGTATTTGTCATCAAAAAAAAACGAAAAGAAATCGAGATAGACTAGGAATAAAGAAGAAAGAACTGGAACAAGAAGAGAAGAAACAAAAGAAATTTTACATCCTCAACTCTTATGAGATTAGACAGATGAAACAAAATCATCCAACGGATCAGGATGAACTGTGTCACATCGGTACAGAGGAGTCAGTGGAAAGGTGACGGTCTAGATCAAAAATGGATGACGGAGAACCCCCATGGGCAAGGCAAACCGACGTTAGGTATAACAAATTTTACAATACCCAAAGGTATTTGATCATAAATTAAGTAGGTTGTAACTTTATTCTAAAACATTCCTACAAATGGAAACGTTCGTTCTCGACAACGTCAAATGAGAGATCAACATTGAAAATTTTTTTCCCTAGACAGGGTGTTCCAAAAGATTTGTCCATTTTCAGTGGAGATCAAAAGAATGGCCAAATTTCATACATCTCTATGATAATTCAACAGCCATTTGCAGTTATACAAACGGGGAGAATCAATGTCGACTTCAAATGCACCCAAGGTAACGCAAAAAAGGTAACGCAATCCTTTGATATTACCACAGAACATTGACAAAGTTATCACCCTTTTTAAAAAGTCGTCTCGGTCCCCGGAATATATTATATCATTTCTCATTACACAGGGTGAGAACATTTTCCATTATCAAAGACAAGCTGGAAATGTTGGTTAAATTTTTTCAGATAAAATTGAAAAATCTTGTTACTACCATTGGAACTTGGAAAAGATCATTTCCCGAAGTCCCATACTTACAAAACTTTAAATAAATTCCAATTTCCCCAAAATCAAGCTGGGTCGAATACATTTCTGATAAAAAATTAAACATAAATTGGTCAAAGTTCTCTTCATGGCTAGATACAAAAGCAAATTTTCCAGTCATCTTTTGATTCCTGGAATTCCTCATGAAAATTTTTCAAAAAATAAATCAAAAAAAATAAAGATATTAATCTAACGACTAAAAATTTTTGGTAAAACTTGCATATTTTGGAAAAATAAATTCACCATTTGATTATTTGTCCAAAATTCAAATTTTCTCGATAGATGACAGATGAAAATTTTTTGACATCGAACAGAATACTTTTTCCCTCTTTATCCATTCACACTATAAAGGAGTGTAGAAAAACATGTTCGATTGATGATTGTCAAAAAAACCACAATAAAATGTTACATCATGTCATTGAGCAGAAACGGTTTTTTCCAAGGGAAAAGATAATGTTGGGGAAAATAATTGCCACATGTTAACGAAAAAAGTTGTACTTAAAAAATTGCTGGTAGTAATTTCCCAAAAGGGAAACAATCAGTTAAAATTTGCCCCTTTTTGATGAAAACCTCTATCGTTTAAATTTGATTGACGAAGACTTGGCCAATGACTTGAAATCAACTGGACCACGACAGTTTCTTCATTTCATGGACAAATAATCAATTCGAAGAACAAAACGAATCTAGAGTTGTGAGTTCAAAATTTCATCGAAATTGGATCCAAATTCGATTTTTCGCCATGTCCAAAAACTATCAAACCATCAGCCAAACCATCAATATTCAAAAACAATGAACTTTTCCAACATTGATAACCGCTTACATATTTGATTGACTCAACCTAAATTATTGATTTTGGGCGGGACAACTGGAACTTGTAGGTAAAAAAATATTTCTGGGCCTGGCATAGTCCTGCTCCCACAAAACAGCCCCGGTTGGGGGCATATGGAATTTTTAAAGTGAATAATGGGGAAATGTACAAGGACGGTTTTGTTTGTTTCACTGATCATAAAAGGGGAAGGACGACCTCCACATTTTACATTTACCTTGTAAAAAAACACTGGAAAATCGAAACATGCAATGAATTGGAAAAATCAATGTCACAGGGAAGATCGTCGGGGCTGAACAAGTTCTTAATTACTACAATGAAGAGAGGATGGGAGATAGGTATGACACAGGGCTTTTGGAAAGTTGATGATGTTTTTTTTCCCAAAATTAAAGGGAAAATGCCTTGAGGAGACTGCTAGCCACCGAAAGAAGAATAAAAGACGAATCGTTTGCGAAAATTATGTGAAAAATACAGGGCATGGAAGAAAAGGTTATATTTCGAAAATTTCTCCAGAATATATCCATATTCCTTCCACGAAGATTTGGTACCCCCCCCACTTTGGAGTTACCAATCCGAATAAACCCGCAAAATTGAGAGTAGTTTTCGATGCATCAGCAAAATCTCATCAGGTAAGCCTAAATGATTGTACATTGACAAAACCTGACTTATATAACTCGTTACAAACAATTCTTCTCAATTTCCGGACCAAAAAATTTGCCTTCGCAGCTGATATCGAAGAAATGTTTTCACGGTGAAGGTGAGAAAAGGAAGATCGAATGTCCCAAAGAATACTATACAGGGTATGAAAGGAAAATGAAACCAGATGTCTTCGAAATCAATGTAGTTTCTTCGGATCGACTTGTGGTTCATGCCTGGCACAGGAAGCTAGAAACAAGAAATGCCCGTTTCTTCAGCCATCAGGTGGTACTCGAAGCAATAATCGATTCTCACTACATGGATGATTCTTGGTGGATCGGATTTTGATACGTGATGTATGTTTGTACATAATGAAGGGAGGTTTAATGATTTGTAATTGGAGTTTGCTAATGATTCACGTTTACTGAGACATTTGGATGAAAATATTTTGGCAGATTGTCAAAAAAGAATCGACAATCATTCTGAATTATCATCTAAATGAATATTTGGTATATGGTGGGATCCTAAAGAAGACACAGTCACTTTTAAAACCAACTTCCATGAAGTAGATAGGGAGATATTAGAAAATAAAAGACAACCGACAAAAAGAGACGTTTCAAAAGTAGTGATGTCGGTCTTTGATCCACTCGATTCCTTACAAATTTCATAATTCAGGGAAAAATACTACTTCCAAGATATATGGCGAAGATCAGAATGGTGAAATTCCTGAAACCCTGTATATGAAATGGACAAAATGGATTGATGATATGAAAAATATTATTCAATTCAAACTTCTTCGACAATACTGTCCGATGGATGAGACATTCTAGTAACCTTCAGCTACATATTTTCCTGATGCATCCGAAAACGCTACGCCAGTATAGCGTATTTACGATGGCAACAGAATGAACATGTTTTGAATGCGAAAACTCGTGTATCACCCCTGAAACCACGTCTAGAACTACAGGCAGCTTTGATAGAAGCACGACTAGGCGCGAGCATAAAAAAAACTATGGAACCAAATATGTCTAGTACGTTCTATTGGACCGATTCCCGAACCGTTCTGTCTTGTATTCGTTCTGAAGCCAGGCGATTCAAGATGTTTGTGGCACAACGTCTTGGTGGAATCCAAGAACTTACCAACGTTCTTGAATGGAGATATGTGGAATCCAGAGATAATGTCGCGGATGGAGCAACAAAAAGCTATGGTCAGACTGACTTTTCGAACTCTAGTAGATGGATTAATGGTCCCGAATTTTTGTGGTAATCGTCCGATCAATGGCCTCAAGAGGAATCTTCTACAATTGTCAATGAAGAAGAATTCGAAATTCGTAAAAACTTTGTTTGTGTTCAGATTGAAACAAAAGCCGATATACCAAATCTAAAACACTTCAACAAATGGCAGAAGTTATAACGGTCGACAGCATGGATTTTCAGATCCATTGAAAATTGTAGGAAAAACATATGTGGTGAACTTGATCCTTCAGAACTGGAAAAATCTGAAATTTTCTTACTGAAGAAGGTGAAATTGGAATCGTATCCTGAAGAAATTTGCACTCTGAAATCAAAAAAAGAACTGAAATCTTCAAATAGATTGTGTTTTTACGACGAAACAGATGGATTATTGAAATATGGAGGAAGGATAAACAATGCACCTCTATGTGATTATATGAAAAAACCTATCATATTGAACCCAAAACATGAAATAACCAGACTTATCAAATATCATCATGAACTTGTCAACCACCATGGCCAAGAAATTGTTGTTAACAATCTTCGACAGAATTTGTATTGTTTTATCAGAATCGACAAGCTTGTTGGGCGAATTGACAAGTTTGCAAAAATAGAAGGAGTTTTCCAGTTGTTCCAATTATGGGTCCATTGCCAGTTTGTAGACTTGAGCCAACTATCAGACCGTTCATCAAAACTGGTGTAGATTATTTCGGGCCCATTGAAGTGACCGTTAAAAGATCTCACGAAAAGAGGTATGGAGTTTCATTCACCTGTATGGTAACCCAATCAGTTCACCTAGAAATAGCCCACGACCTGAGCACTGATGGGTTTATTCATGTATTTAGACAATTTGGTTGCCGAAGAGGATTTCCAGAAGAAATGTACAGCGACAATAGACTCAATTTCAAAGGTGCTGAGAAGGAGTTCGCTGAAAATCTTGGGAGATTAAATCAAGAAGAAATCAAAGCATTCAGTACATTGAAAAAAACTAAATGGACTTTCAATCCCCCTTCAGCCCCGCACATGGGTGGTGAGTGGGAAAAATTGATCCAATCCATAAAGAAAAACCTCAAGGAGGTTTTGAAAGAGAGATATCCTCAAGAATATGTCCTTCGAACAACTTTCTCCGAGATAGAGAATATTATCAACTCAAGACGACTGACTCACATATCGATTGATCCAAATGATCCTGAGGCAATAACTCCGAATTATTTCCTGATAGGGCCGTCATATGCCGCATTACCATGTGCTAAAATAGAAGAGAAAAATCTCAATCTGTTGACGAAATGGAAGGCAGACCAGAAAATTTACCGATTTTTTTTGGCTACGATGGTCCCGTGAATATATACTCACAGAACGTACCAAGTGGCACAAAGAACACAAATCCATCAAATTGGGAGATGTACCAGTTTCCAGGCTTTGCATCCTACCTGTTCAGAGGGATAGCGAAAGAGGAACTAATTATTAATAGGAGCAATTACTGGGTGGGAGAAATGTTGGAGTTTCATATATTATTCGCACTGTATATGTTCCTATTTTATTCAACTGCTTGAGAATAGTTGACTGTGAATTTGTTGTTGTTGTTGTTTGAAGAAATGAATATATTGACAATTTTTTACAAGAAAAAATATAATTTAATTTTCGTTCTTAGAGACCAGATATTTCCATGAAATAAGCATTCTCCAAGGTAAAGTCAAATCATATGAAAGATGAAAGAGAGGAATATCAAGAGGACTGTTGAACAAAATGGAAGGAATTCAATGGACGTAGCCCTCAAAGAGAAGTGTTAACCGTGGACACGTGTTTTGGGCTCTCGGCCCTCATCAGTACGGTGAAGAAGTGCAAGGATGAACAACACTTGGTAGAAAACGACAAATCAACGGAGTCAACAAACAGAAGCCAGCAGCACATTTGTGGTTTCGGTTAGCAGACCCTGCATTCCAGGGCAACAACCAACGTCATCACCAAAACTGGTTATCCTTCGGTCACGCAATTTATTCGGTATTCGCCAGGATGGATCTCGTGGGTTCAGATCGTCATGCGGCAAAACCGATTGCATATTCGTCATATATGAAAAATTCTGAAGTATATCCTATCTTTTTCGCTTTCTATTGAGCGCGGCGAGAGAAATTGATTTGAAGGGCCCCGATCAATCCGTTGCGCCCCCCCGATCCGATCCGTTGCGGACGCGACGCGAAAAATTGACGTGGCCGGAAATCGCAACCCGAAATAAAATTCAGACCCGCAAATGGTCGCCCGTCCTCTTTTGGAAAGTGAGTGAGTAAGGTGATATTTTGTTACCAATGCACGCACGGTAATTTAAACCTACGGCCGCGACACTAGTGTGTCACCGGATCCCTCGGATAATAAATCACCCAGCTGATACGTATTGAAGTGCGCACCATAGCCTTGGTGACAGTGCGCGCGGGCTCTTAGAGTGCACCAGAGGACTCTCCAAAAGAGGACGCGGTACCATTTGAGGGTCTGAATGGTTACGTAAAACGCAAAAAAAAACGGCGACCTATAATTCCGACCAGTAGGAGAGGAGGGTTGTACCAGCCAATTTTCACAACTGATACATCAAACCACTTTTTAGAAAAACTCTTCCATTTCAATCATGAATACTGTACACAAGAAGTTTTGTTACAGTGTTTCAGTATTATTTTCACTTATAATTGCACGAGAGGTTTGTATTTTATGTGTTGGTTGATGAGAAACTGTTGCCTAGCAATTGGACGAGAAAAACTGTCAACTATTGAAAACGTGACACCGAAGGTGGAGCGGTTTTAGGTTGACAGTTTTTTGAGTCAAATTGCTAGAGGAAACAGTTTAGAATTTACAAAGTAACCGGATTTCAATAAAAACATCGAGTGTAATTCAGCAGGACAATTTGATTAATAAGAAATTTAGAAACATATCAATGAAAACTTTATCTATTTTGGCAACCAACACCGCGATAATGGATAAACAAATGAACGAGTGAAAAAATTACTGGTGCGTTTGTCGCTGTAAAAGTTGCAGCTAACTTTTGCCGCTGTGAAACTGACAATTGCACTGTGGCATGCGATTTTTTATACATGAGTTGAATTGTCAGAATTATTTCTCAATTCTCATAGAATTCAGTGAGAAAATTATTGATACCCCTGTCATTGTCAGGGCGGGTTGAGAGGGTGGAATTCTAAGTGAGACTTACTAGGTGAGCCTTGAGATATCATATCTATACACCAGCTTGCCGGATCAAGCTGGTTCCTGAAACATCTAGCCCATGAAACTTGCATGTTTTTTGCAGAACTTGTCTTATAATGAGACAAAAATGGCTACAACTTTTTTTCTGTACCACGTAAAACCACAGCCCTTACCCTATACGCAGGTGTTTTTGGTTCCTTCCAATAGGTATTTGTGTATTTAGAGCACAAAGTGATGGATTGCCGCTAGACAAAAAGAGTTACCGCGCGACGGGAAGCGGAGAGCGGTAATCTCTCGAGAGCGGCAATTACACCTTTGTGCTCGGATTTACACACAATAATTTTTCGACAAATGCAGATCTCAGATACAGAAAAAACAGAATCGGAAACGTCCGAATAATATTGAATTTATAATAGTATAAACTGCTTTACAAACTACTCTGAAAAGTATAAAGTATAAATTAAATGTACCTTTTTGAGGAGATAATCTTCATCTGGGGCTTCTTGTGAAAATGTTTCACCTTCTTCGATTGGCACCAAGTTATGAATTAAGAATATTATATTCCATATTTTTGCCTTGATTTTTCTGAAAAGAGATTCAAAGTCACATTGTTCGCGCTTTCTGCCACATCAGAGGTGCGTTGGATAATTCACTATCACTATTTTCCATGAATACTTATCTATTCTCAACAGTTTCGATTTGATGTCAATTAATGACATTCCTCGGAAAACGTCAACTTTGCGTTGAGATCTGATCACGCGTCATTTAAAGATTTAATTAGCATCTGATATGAGAATGTCGGATTTAACCGCTTTTAGCTGTTTTTTGGCCAAGCAAGATCACTGTGCGACGGTCCATAAACCCTCAGGATCCATCTTGACGAATAACGAATAAATTGCGTGACTATCACTGTAAGTATGCGCAGTCAAGAAATCTTTGGTGACATGACAGTGACAAGGAATTTATTGTCACCCAGTGCGCGCGGGCTCTAATGGAGGATTTCTGTCAGCTTCGCCAATACAATAGACCATATTCACTAATTCTTGAAATAATTATTAACAGTTAGACGTTCATAATTATTGAAAGTACATGGATGTGTAAAATTTTAGGACAGCAGACTACTCAATTTATTTTATTTTTCGAAAAAAACATGAAAATTTCCTATATTGCAAACTTCACAAAGTAGATCCGATAAACCCTATGTCGTCAAAAAGCACTTGAAAAATTCCATGCAATGATTTAATAAAATATAGGGTGTTGTATATGGAAGAGTCGAGTTATTGCCATTTGTAATTTGTCATTTTCAAAACATCGTAATAGGCGATGGAACATCGCTTGCATCTCAAAGCATGCGCTGAAGCCTGAGGAATAGACTGGAAAAAGTTGGTTGAGTTATCTTCAATAGCTATTCGATACATAAATTGACATAAGTCAAAAGCTATTGTAGATAAATTCAAGATATCTGGGTGCGTTATATCGGCAATTCAGTGGCGAATCCACAAATGTAACAAAAAAGGAGGGTTTCGTTTAAAAAAACTCAGTTGTGTATCTTATTCTGAGACAACATGTATATACAAAATATATGTTTAGAATGTGCCCCAAGTCGGACCTAAAAAAAAATCAAGTCGATAGCTTTGACATTAGAAAAGTTATAGAGCTTGCACGCATCCCTAGTCGCCCTGTAGTTTAACTTTGAAGTCGAGAAAAATCCCTTGAACTCCTAACCTGACATAGAAAACTGATTGACACCAGTTTGTGTTGAGATATTTTTTCCCAGACGTTTCTTTGAACTCATTTCTATAACGATATAGAAAGTTTAATGAATTCGACTCGGTTACCATCGAGTTTCTAGAAAAATCCCATTCAAAGGTATATGTAACTTAATTGAAGTAATTCGATGGATGGCGGGTGCATTTCATATATTTCAAAGCAAATCCGATTCAGCATTTCATTCCCGTTTCCTTTAATCATATATAATATATTTTCATTACATCTCAAGATGAAATATTCAGGAGTAGAAGTATCTTGAGAATGCACTTCCTTTGATCCAAAGCCTGATGGTGATATAACTAGGTGATCTGATATCGCTACACAGACCACTACTAGCTTTCGCATCAAAAATTAAGTTGGGTATATACAACCTGTCCAAGCTATGGTGATGTATGATAATGTAGATAATGATAAATGGTAGATTACGTAGATACAATGACTGATTCCTTCCTCGTTACCTTTTCTCATCTTATCGATAAAACAAATAAATCTATTGAAAAAGAAAAAAAGTCAACTCTATCAACCACAGAAATAGATTTTGAGAATTCACAATTATCTCCACGGAACAACACGCTCAGAAATGAGTATAGTATTTACAGAAACAAAATTCTACAAAAATACAAAAAAATATATGGAGTATTATCGAAAAAAAGTAATAATACTTCCAGAAATCTCTGGGAATATGTCGACTAGATTTGTGGAAATATTAAGGTTGAAACCAAAATTGGAATGATGAAGGAACCTAATAATGACATATCAACTCACCAAACTCTGATTACAAATGAATTTAATGATTATTTCAGTGATATAGGTAGAACTTTGGCGAAAAAAATTGGGAGACCATTCAACTTTGAAGAAAATATCAGCAATTTAGAACACATATTATATTCATTCCCAAGCGTTCGCTGAAAAATAAGAAATCTACCGGTAAGGACGAATAAGAGCAGAAACATCGAGAGAGATATCCACCGAAATTTCTAGTCCAATCAGTATTTTGATAAATCAATGTTTTAATATTGAATGAATGTGGTTTTTTGTGGAGGAACAACGTTTCTTGACATGTTTTTTGGGTAACCTTCCACAGTCTGAAAATGAAAATATAATCAGGAAAATCTATACAAGTGTAGAAAGGGCAAACTGATTAGTTCACCCCGATAAGTTATTGCGTTCACCAAATTATATTTCCTATAGAAAAATGATTCAATTTGTCAATAACTTGCCGTTTTCTGGATTTGTCTATCAAAAAAAAAAAAAAAAAAAAAAAAAAAAAAAAAAAAAAAAATTAAAAAAAAAAAAAAAAAAAAAAAAAAAAAAAAAAAAAAAAAAAAAAAAAAAAAAAAAAAAAAAAAAAAAAAAACTTCAGTCTGAAGAAAATATAATCAGGAAAATCTATCAAGTGTAGAGTTCAAACTGTTGTTACCATAAGTTATTGCTTCACCATATATTTCCTATGAAAAATGTTCAATTTGTAATAACTTCGTTTTCTGAATTTGCCTATCAAAAATTTCCTGATTATATTTTCATTTTCGACTGATGGAGGTTATCAATGTCAAGAAACAATGTTTTAATACTCTGAAAATAAGACTGATAAAAACCCTTATTCAAATCTGGTGACAAAACTGAAGTAGGAAATTATGGACTCATTTTATTCATTTCCAATATAGGGAAAATTCCCGACAAAACATTCAAGAATAGGATGATGAAATACCTAAATGAGTTTGATCTCATTGCCTATAATCAGGATGGCTTTAAAGAGGGGGTTAGCAGAATATGCAATAAGTGCATTAACTTTAAGGAAAAATAGAGCAATTGATTCAAAAACATCGGCGCTTAATAAATAAATAGCCTATCAGCCTTTCATTCGGAGTACTACGAACATACAAAAAAACAATTAGCCAAATCGGTCCAGCCGTTGATTTTATCAATTAAAAAAAATGTTACCCTGGCCGGGATTCGTTTCTGTGACCTTCTGCTTGGTAGGCGACAGTGTAACCGCTCAGCAATTTTTTTTTTGGTTATAAACGACTCTCTAGTCTTTTTCCGCGCCAATTTTCCTATATACCCGAATTTTCCTATTTTTTTCCGTATCAATCATTCTCGGGATATTACGAATTGAAAAAAAACTTGCCAAATCGGTCCAGCCGTTCTCAGGTTTTGCGTTGACAAAGAATCGAGATTCATTTTTATTATATAGATATGTGCATTTAACAACAACCACTCATATCACACACAAGCTGTGATAATTTTCACCATATTTATGGTTACTTGAATAAACATTATTATTATTATCAAAAAAGCCACTACCATTGTATGCGGCATATAATAAAGTACAGTACAGACCAGATAATATATTGAAAACTTCGAATAACGGATCGAATCAACATTCAGATTCAGATTCTTTATTCAGTGAGGTGATGAGGTAAGTATTACATTGGAACATATTAATAATTTTCTTAAATTAAGTTGCATGGTTAGCTAGTCTGGAGTGAATGTCTAAGCCTGGAAGGCTTGTGGTGCATTCCTATCATTCTAGCTAACCGTTTTCAATGTAGCTGGTATTTTCAAACTGATTATCACTAACCTATATATACACACACACATATATATATACATATATAAAAACTAACCTAAGCCTAGAAAGTTTTTTAAGGTTTCTTATAGTTGGATGGAGAAGAGGGATCAATGGAATCACACAATATTTTTTTTTTACTGAGACATATGACACAATATTTTCTTTTTACTGAAATATATTTAGTATGTGCTGGTTTTCAGAGATATATAATTTAGTCGATGATTTGAATTTCTTGAGACTCTCGCATTCTCTCATTTCTGTGGGCAGTGAATTAAATATTTTGGGGCCTATATAAAATATAGTTCTTTGTGTATGAGATTTGTGGAATCTAGGGATATCTATTGTAAGATTGGTAGTGAATCGCGTAGTTCTAGATTGTTGGGGACGTAGTTTATTTTTTGGTTTGTAAATCCAGGTAAGGCTTTGCAGCGTGCAAAGACTTCTTACATTTAGGATTCAAGTTTCTGAATAAAGTTGTTGTGTAGAGAATAATCTATCTTTCCTGAGAATAATCTTCAAAATGGAGTTTTGTGTTGTTTGAAGTTTGTTGATTACATTTTCAAACACTCCACCCCAGGCAATGATGTAATATCTTATGACTGATTCTATTAATGAGTTGTAGACTATAAGTCAGAGATGTTTTCTCAGAATGTCTCTGAGTTGGTAAAATTTATGTAAGAGTTTCCTGGATCTTTCGACCACATAGTTAACGTGTTCATCCCATCTCATGTGCTGATCTTTTATCACCCCTGGATATTAGATTTTTTGGGCTTTCTCTATATTGGGGCAGTCGCAGTTGTTTCTTGCTAAGCAATTTTTTCCATGTATGTATATGTTTTCGATTTTAGGTTGGTCGGTTTGAGTGAGTGTGAATGTCATGAATTTGGTTTTACTGATATTTAGGCTCAGAAGATTTTTATTTGGCCATTTCTTCAAATTTATGAGGTTTTTCTCGGTGAGACTGTATAGTTCCGTCCATGTATCATGTGTGAAAACAATAGCAGTGTCGTCATCATATGAAATTATTTCACCATTGAAATTTTTGATGTTACTAAGATCGTTTATATAAACAAGGAAGAGTAATGGACCCAGAATGGTACCTTGCGTAACTCCTATTGTTACTGTTAATGAGTTACTCAAAGTGCCCTCGATCTTTACCCTTTGTGTACTGCCCCAAATGTAATTCTGAAATAAGTCTAGAGCTGGTCCTCTTATTCCATTTTCATGTAGTTTGTTCAATAAGATGAGTGTGATACTGTATCGAATACTTTGGCTAGTCTTAGAATACTGCTATACATTTCTTCAAAGTATCCAATCACAATTACAGCATTCTCGGTTCTAAGGTTTTTTTGGAATCCAAACTGATTCTCCGTTATTGTGCCATTCTTGTTGAAATAATTTAGAACCTTTTCCTTGAAACAGTATTCGAAGACTTTAGCAAAGTTATTTATCACCGATATTGGTCTGAAATTCTTGATTATGTTTGCCTGATTTGTAAATTGGGGTTATGATAGATTCTTTCCACTGCTTCGGTAGTTCGCCCTTGGTGAAAGCCAGGTTAACAAGATAGGCAAGTGGTTTCAGTAGGTTAAGGTGTATGCTTTTAATTATTTCCGCGCTGATTCCGTCAGGACCGGGAGATGGAAAACAGTGGTGCAATCGAATGCTCCCAATATAACTTATATGTATATAGAAGGTTTACAGTTTTTCAAGATCATTTTCATCTCGGATTACAATTTTTTTATTATTATTATAAACAAATATTCTTCCTGATGCGGTCCAGATATTCCTCATTGATAGTTTCTCGATTGATTTTTTCATAAGGTCCAGTCTGCGGCTGGTCAGATCTTTTTTTATGGCTACCGATGTTCCCTGTAGCAGTTTTTTTTGTAATATATAAGCTGTTTTGTTGTTGTGTCTCGCATTTTTACAAAAATTGGCTACGGTTTGCTGTTTCCTTCATTTCGCACTCCTATTCTATGACATGTGATGATATCATCTTCATGTAGGCGAACGGATAATTTTTGATTGAAGAGAGCGATTAGTTCTTGTTTTGCGTTTCCTCGGTCAGTTTCTTTGAGATTGAAGACTCGTAGGTTATTTAGTTTCGAGTCTTGTTCAATGTTATCGCATTTAAATGTAAAGTTTGGCTCGGCAGGCTGGATAGCTGACATACTCTTTATGCATCGAGAAGCAGCACATAACTGGCCTAATGAGGTGTTGAGAGATGTCCAGGACCATGTTGTATCAGATTGGATTGAGATTACCTAATGTACGTGAAATTTACAGAATAAAATCAAAGTTTAAAAAACGAAAAAACACGCTTATAAAGCAATACGGACTGAAATGTTGAGAATAATAAGAATCAAGTTGTTGACCAAAAAATTTTCTCCTATGTAAAAAAACCTGATCAAAGAATAGTAACTTTTGAGGTAGAAAAACCAACTCCAGGAACTTCATGAGCCGGTAAGGACTACCTACAACTTCTACGATACCCTGCAATCATTCAATCATATTTCTCTTCTTATTCAACATCCTAAATGAGATACTATACCTTGTTGAACAAGCTGATAGCAATAATATTAACTTTGGAGGTATCAAAAGCAAATCTAGAAACTTTATAAATATGTATGGATGACACTTCAACTTCAAAGATATCCTGCAATCTTCCAATGGTATTTCTCCACTATTCCCATTTATCAAATAGAAGAATACACTGTTCTCCTCAAACTGAATGCATTTCAGCCACCTTACAGAGCCTGAGAGCCAAAAATGGAGTTTCAAAGTAGGAATCGTCCTGAAGCATCATATGTCAACAAGCAAAGTTTTTAGCTGAAATTTTGTAAATGCGGTATTCATCCCGACGGGAAATTTGGCTTAATTGTACAACATATATCTTAGATCACTTTTATGCTAGTTCCAGATTACAAATCATTTCGCAAAATTCGAATATTGGCCTTTTTCCTATAAAAGCAAGCCCAGAATGGATCGGAAGGCAGTTCAGCTTGAGTCCTGGTCCTGAAAACATCTCCTGCAAGGAAATTTTATGGTAAGCAGAGGACAAAACCACCAACAAGGAGACTACGCCCGGTAAAAGGGTTTGTCGAAGGCGAAGAAACTAGAGGAGATGTAACCTTATTCCATATATCATTCATTTTCTGAGACGCAAGTTAACTCTGAGTCGATGTTCTATCGCCTACTACGATCTAATGTCAAATTACAGAGCGCAATATCTTGAATTTTTCGAACGCAATCCCCTATATTCCATTGCATCATTATGTAAAGGGGGTCTGTCCCCCGACTATCAGACTTTGGCGCCTATCACTGTTCTCGGTCTTACCTAGGGCGCCACCTTTTGGTTTATAGTGGAAAACGCCACTTTCTCAGTCTCAGTGAAGGAAGACACTCCAGGGGTCAATATAGTCGTGACACTGTGACAGGGCCAGCAAGGCAGGCTTTAATTGCCTTTAACTGGGTTTCGAACCTGGGTGGCGACTGCGCACTAGATGTTTAAATTCTACTCAAGATAGTAAATGAAAGAATACTAAAAACAGGATGAACAGGTATATTAAATACAATGGAAATACAGTCAGGGCGGCTACTGTCAGCCTCAAGTTATTACAACAAATAAACGACCGGCAAGCACTAGTTACAGAAAAAGCGGGGAGGGTGTTTTTCAAGCAAGCGGGGTAAACTTAGCAACCAAAAGCTTTTGCGGGGGGGTATCGGACGGACTCGTTTGCAGAAATTACCAGCGCAGCATTGAAATGAATATGTGCCTCTTACGGCTATGGTTCGATCATGCGCACATCGCATCGGTGGTACTTACAAACATTTCCTGATGTCTTTCACCTGATACAACATATTTACCCAAACACCGATCTCACTGCTTCAGCAAGGCCCGGGACGGTCGTGGACTGCTTTGGTCTTTGGCTCACACTCTGGATATTAGTCGGACGCGTGACTAATTCTGCTGGGCTCGGAAAGCTACTGAATCTTTGAAATATTTTGAAACGGAACCACAGTTTATAGCTAAAGAAGTAGTTAGCTCACCTGGCCCAAATGCATGTTACAAGGTAACATCCACTCCAGGGAAAGAATTCAGGATGCGCAGAAGACTGTACGCGATTATCGCTCTTCGAAGTATACGAGAAATGTCAGTATTAGTGACACAGTAATACGCGGTATGCGCGAGGGATAGAAATCAGAGTTGCGCATGGCACAAACGGGATCATAAAGATCAAAGTGCCGACGCCAAGTGAGCGAACTTATTCTTTAGCTATAAACTGTGACGGAACTACAGCCGGCTTCTCCCTCTTTTGCGAATGCCTCTCGACCGACTTATATGCGCGCGCCGTTTTGTGGACTCTGTCGATTGAGATCCAAATTATATTTTCATAGTATGATTACCCAGCTCGTAAAATCCTGCTGTGACGTCAGCTTGCGGCGTGCGCTTCGTCTCGACTCAACTGTACTCTCTGGCCTCTGGCGGACGACTGAATGTGCTCCGCTCACTGCTTGTGAAATTCTGGCAATCCACGTGATGTGACGTCAGCTCGGTAGCGTGTGCCTTTGGCGGCTCGACTGGACTGCTGTCTGTCGCGTCTATCGGATGACTGAATTCTCTCGGCCGTATTTGTAAATATCCTCCCTGGTTCGATACAAATGTTTTCGCGAGAGTTGTTGGCTAGCGCAGGTAATACTCGCGCGTGCTATTTATTTACGCCTCACGGTATTAGCGTGATTTCCGGAAGGCGTTTAGTCTGTTTATTAGGATATATGTAATCCACGGATTTATCACGAACACGAATGGTATTTCTGGACCTATTATTACTGTCAAGAGGAGTTTAATTCCTTACAGGGAGCTATTGGCTGATAAATATAGCGGGAAAATAGTAACTTCGTTACAATTACATGACATTTCACAAGAGCTTTTGTTGATATAGGGTTTGTGGGGTCTACAAATAGATAGTATGATTGACGAGAATCACAATACTTTGAACAATATTCAGTTTTCTGATGAAGCAACGTTCAAGAACAAGGAGTCGACCAGCAGACATAATATGCATTATTGTGCAATCGAAAATCCATACTGGTTGAGGACTGTTGATCACCAAAAGAGATGGTCGCCTTATATTTGGGGAGGAATTATTGGAAATCACATTATTGGACCCTAATTTTCCGAAAATGTGCTGAATGGTGAAGGGTAATTAGATTTCTTTCGCTAATATCCACCCAGAATGTTAGAAGTGGATATAAACACCAGAAGAACCATGTTGTTGGAACGCGATGGTGCTGCGGTAGTGCAAGAATTTTCCGATCATTTCTATCCTAATCGTTGGTCTAAGCAGAGGAGGTACTATTTCCCTGGCCCGCACTCCTATAGATTTCTTTCAGGAGAAACAGGATCTCGAAAGCCATTGGCTCAACTGATGGAAAAATGTTTTCTAGAAATCGGGGCTCATTTACTAGAAGACTGCTAGTAGCTTGTGTGGACCATAATGGTGAGCATAAGTAGCGTTTCCCCAAAATGTAAAAAAATTTCTCCGATAATCATCCTTTTTTGTTCTTGTGAAGATCAATCGTTTCCTTCATGATGTACTACGGTTTCTAGCACAATTTCATTTTGTTCCAACATATTCTTCTCAGAAATTTATGGATGTGTCAAACGGCCTACTCGATTCCTTGTTTTTCCAAAAAAGAATCAACATTTTTTATTTTGCAACAAATTTCGCAAATATTACAAGGTAGACCCCACAAATTATATTTTGTCGAAAAAATGCCATGCAATGATGCAATAAAATATAGAATGTAGCTTCTGAAAAAGTCGAGTTAGTGCCATTTGTAATTTGTCATATTCAAAAATTTTTAAAAGGCGATCGAACATCGACTTTCAGTTTGCCAGCCTCTGAAAAGTTGCGTTACGTTAAACCCTAAGGAATCAACTGGAAGAAAGTTGGTTGGCTTATCTTGAATATTTCTGAAGTTATGATTTTTTTGCGGGTCTATTTTAACACATAAATTGACATAAGTGAATAACTATTGCAAATAACTAAGAAACACGGGTGCGTTATGGGGAAAATTCAGTAATGATTCAAATTTTTTTATATAAATGGGGAGTTCGCTTTCAGAAAAAACAGAACTCAGTTGTTTGTCTTAATTTGGAACATCCTTTTTATAAATAGAAATATTTTCAGAATGTGCCTCATTGTCGGTCATATCGTTAAAAAAATCCCGTCGACCGACAGCTCGGATAGAAAAAAATTATGGAGTTTGCATGCCCCATCACACAATGGGCCGGTGCTCCGTCATATTGATACCATATTGTTTGACGAACTAATAGAGGTACGTCTTCAAGTAGCCCAGGTGAAACATGTTCCAGAAACACTCGGTAGTTCTGCCCATTCAAACGGGAAGGAAGAAGATATGATCCAACGATACGATTGTGACACTTGTAACCTATACAAAATAGCCCGGGTGCTGGTAGAAGGATCTGCTGCTAATCGTTCAAGAATTTGTTCTTCCGTAACATTATCTCTCCTTGTTTTATTCGCACCACACTGGTGTTTACTGGATTTAAAGGACCCCGTTTCCTTCAATTGTCGATGCATAGCTATAATAGTAGTGAAATGTGGATGATATCTGTTTGGATATCTATGTTGATATTATTCAGCAGCGGCTCTGGCATTTTCTCCTGTTTCACCATAAACGAAATGCATATCTGTATATTCTTCAAATGAATAATATATTCTGAAACAATGTTCACTGACTGAAATGATGACAGATGACTTGACAATAATACTAACTGTTTTGGGTTTCTGTCAACTATGTCTAATGTAAGTATTGATATATCAGTGTGTTTCTACCGGGAACAATGAAAAAAGGCTAAGTTTCTTTTTAGTTCTGAATTTCGTGTATGTTTAATGCGTTGATCAGTGGTGTACTGAACAACTAGTTATCACGAATCGAGAGAAATCATTTGAGTAGATATTAATACACAATAATTGTTTTTCCTCAACAAAAACATGTTGATTGGATAATATGTTCCTAGATAACTCAATCAGAATAGGCTTTTATAATGATACTCCAACATGAACTTCAACAGATTGAGAGTACTTATCTTCAGTTTTTCGCAAAAAGTATTTCAGACCTCAACTCTTATTTAAGTGGAGTATTATGAATTTGAGGTTGGGTTTGTTTGTCAGTTGATCTGTCAAAACAATCATATGCAAGAAGGTAATGTAACATATTAGTGGATCCACGACATCGATTCGATCAAATAATATGATAAATGAAAAAATGGAGTTATCGATCTCATTCTGACTCACCTGTACTATGTTTCCGAATCTCCCAACATAAAAAATTGACACATATTCCGATATGTTGTAAGAAATTAGCATTATGCGATTATTGCACATAGAAAATTATGTCTCTACTGAGGACATATCTCCAGTTTTTTTTCAATTATCTCAGAAATCTCCACTTTTAGGCGCATGGAGTGAAATGACTATTAGGTTGAATATCGATGAGCCGAACTTGTCCCAAGAAAATATGAAGGAACATATGACCACATATCATCGTAACTACGCCACTGGTTTACGGAAATAAAAAATTATAACTTCAAGTTGGCACGTTGATAAACTTTGATTAGTGTACAAAACAAATCCAATTTTAATTTTTTTCGTACTTTTGACACCCTGTATCTCAGAGGGCATGCATTTTAGGACATACCTTGATAGCAACTTTTTACTTCGAAATGAGGCGAGGAATCTGTAGTCGGAGTTTGTCGAGCTTTATTCTGACTCACCCTGTATATACATATATGTTGAAGTAGCTACTGGACGATCCAGCCTACAAAAAACAGATATCCAATTACCTATTTGAGAATATCATCAACATTTTACGTATCGTTCAAAGTCAAAAACATATTCCAAGAGTAAAAATCTTATAGGATTCCTAAGTTAAATGGTTTTTCAAAGATCCATAAACACGGTGTTATAGAATATATAATGGAAAAATAGTTTGAAATAAATGCATGTGTCATTTTTGTAACAAGGCTTCCTCAAAAGGCTACGAGGTTTTGAAATAAATATTATTCATAATATGGAAAAATATACTCACCGAATTG
Source organism: Gonioctena quinquepunctata (assembly GCA_018342105.1). Lineage (NCBI taxonomy): Eukaryota > Metazoa > Arthropoda > Insecta > Coleoptera > Chrysomelidae > Gonioctena > Gonioctena quinquepunctata. The sequence continues at coordinate 152,982 of JAFIRS010002892.1, read as the reverse complement.
CTATCATCCGCCTCCTTCGAGGCATTTCGAAGATTGATTCGATACCCGAGAAGTTACCCGGGAATATTTATACATTACCCCGTATCGATTATCCGAATTCAGTTAGGAATGGAAAAGCAGAATCCTTTTTCCCATTTTCCAACAATAACTTCAGTAGGATTTCTAAAGCAACAGAATAATCCCAAGAAAATATCCAACGAGCAGTGTCTGGAACTCACTCGTGCGGATTTACGTAAACGCCCCAAGGAAATTATATTTCCACATTGATTGCTCTATTATGTCTCAAGAGCGGGATGATATTCCGAGGCCTCTGAGATGGCACAGCGGTTTATCAAATAGAATTATAAACTCATGTATAATTCCTGGGATTTTCCCTCAGTTGAGTTCTGCAGAATAATGGACGGAAAGAAAAATGAATAACAGTTGGACCGTAGCTCAAGCGATTGTGCCGAACATACATAGCCAATTGCAAAAATAATAGGAATTGAATGTGTCATAAAAAAGGGTAAAGCAGGTCTCAGTGTAGCAAACAATACAGGAGAACAACCAAATCCTGATCAGATATATAGTTGGATCTATTGAAGTAACTTTCTATTTGCTCTCTAATACCTGAAAGATTAGAAGGTCTGATTCCAATACATTTCGGCAAAATTACATTTGCCATCTTCAGGTGATGTCTTGTTGATTCGAACTCGATTGCCGTTTCCTCGATTTTGTCTGTAACGCCTGATCGCACATCTGCGTGCCCTCGTTAATGGATCCGTTGTTACCGTATCTATTTTCTCTCTTTTTTTGTTCTACTCGTCGTTGGGCCGGAGAGATTTCCAGATTGTTGATAGTTTCTAGCTGCCATCCCTATCATTTACAGTTAATGATGGCTTCCCAATTTCGATGCTCTCTAGTTGTTCTTGAATGTAATTTTATCTGTTGTTGATGATTTTGATCTTCAAAATTTAATAGCGGAAAGCACGTGGGTGCACGTGGCATAACCAATAAAATAAATTTTTGTACTCCGTGCAAACAGTCTATTTATAGCAGAGCGCTTTCGACCTAGAAGGTCATTTTCAGTGCTTGGCTGAAAAGAGAGTGGGTAAGTGAAACTTGTGTTTTTTTTGTTCGAAATCTTCGGGTTGAACACTTACTCGTGAGTGAGGGTGAGTCAGAAATACTTTGACAAACTTCAGGAGATCATTCTTCACAATATTCTGATATGAATTGTGCAAATGAAACGCTTCGTTTCCAAGATACAGGGTGTTGAAATTTTATTCTTATTGTCGTTTTTTTTTGAATAACTTTCGAAATACTGACCTTAATTGAACAAAAATTGGTATTGATAGGTTTTTTGAGGTGTCGAATTCGAACCTGCTGTTATTATTGCTCTTACTCGCAGGGGGCGCCACCTACACGTCTTTTTTGAAGATTCATATTTTTTTTGAGCGTACATCTAGCACATTTTTCAGAAAAAATATCAATTCCTCTATCATATCTACGGAAAAAAGCTACCCCTGTTACAAGTCGCTATAAGCAAACGTTTTCTAGATATTTGCACTTGAAACTTTCAAGTCGATTATTTGATAATCGATGCGTGTTGAAGTTATTAGCATCATTTTGCATTTTTCACAAGAATGCTTAGGAAATCAATTTGACGTTTAAGTAAGTAGTCTTGGTTTTTGTAGGGGGCACCAACTATTCTATTTATTTTTAATCGTTTGAAATAGTTATTTTTGTATCAAGGGTGCAAAATCTGTATTTGTGTTAATAAAATTTGCAAGAAATATCAACATTTTATTTCGAGAAATTTTGAATATGTCGAATAAAATAGAATAAAACAAACTCAATTGTATTCGAATAAATTGTTCGAAGTGTCTACCTTCAGCGAAGATACAGGCATTCAGTCTTCTAGTCATTGAATCTCGTACCCGCTCAAAAAGTATTGGTGTGTTTCTTATTGTTTCACAGGCGTCTACTATTCGGTTTCTTAGATCTTCCTTGTTCGCTACTGGAGTTTTATAAACTAGTGACTTCAAATGTTCCCAAAAATAAAAATCTAGCCGGTTTAGATCTGGGGACCTTGGTGCCAACGCCTGGATAGGTTCTTCCACACTCCTACCGATCTATCGATTTGGATAGACAGTGTTAAAGAATTCGCTGGCTACAACGCTAAAACGAGCCGGAGCCCCATCATGCATAAACCACATGCGGATACGAATTTCTGATGGTACATTCTGGAGTAGTCCTGGTAATTCATTTTCTAAAAAGACTCTGTGAGTTGCGCCATTCAGTCGGAACGGAAGAAATAAAGGACCTATCAAGTAATTATCAATTATTGCCGCCCATACATTTACAGAAAATTGATTCTGATAATGTCTTTCACTAACTGCGTGCGGATTTTCCAGAGCCCAAACATGGTTGTTATGAAAGTTTGTGATAGCATTTCGGGAGAAGTTTGCCTCGTCCCGTGAAGAGTACATATCTCAAAAATTGAGGATTTCCAGCCAATTTTCTCAAAAACCACTGACACATAGTAATGCGTTGTGGAAAGTTCCGTGGTAGAAGGTGTACCCTTTGAATATGGTATGGATAAAATTGTTGATCGTGGATAATTCTCTAAACTGTGGACTGAGTAGAAAGAGCTTCAGCAATTATTCTTGTACTTGTTTCTGGATTCTCCTCGAGAGTGTTCAAAACAGCTTCTCCCAATTCTGGGGTTCGAACTGCTCGTGGTCTTCTAATAATATCAGCTGCCCTCTTGAAGCTTTCTGTTCCTGCCAAAGACTGGTAAATGTTAGAGCTGAAGGCAGTACTCGATTAGGAAATCGCTTCTGGTAAATACGTCTTGCTTCGCGCGCATTGCCATCCGCAAGGCCATAAACGAAATGCATATCGGCTAAATGAGCATTATTGTTTTAATAATCCACTTTTCCAAAATAGGTGTTGCAAAACTTACAGAAACTTCAACAAAACAACGAAACGTTCAACTGTCACATAATATGTTATTATCAAAACTACCTACTTAACGTCAAATTAATTTCCTAAGCATTCTTGTGTAAAATGCAAAATAATGGTAATAACTTCAACACGCATCGATTATCAAATAAGTCCAAATATCTAGAAAACGATTGCTCATAGCTTTTTTACGTATATATGATGAAGGAATTGATTTTTTCACTGAAAAAAATGTTTTCGAGGTACAGGGTGATCAAAATGTTTTTTTTCAAGATTTTTTGGAGTTTACTTCGACATTTTCGACAGTAATCAATTCAAATAAGGCAATTCAGAAGTGCACACGATACAAAATAATTCATTTCTCAAATAATTCACAGGGTCTTTTTTTAAGTTAGTTAGTTAAGCCTTGTTCAACCCTTCAGAATTTTTTTCCGCCGCCTCTGACAAATCATGAGAAAGGAATACTCAATGTCTTTTCAATTAACATCTTTTTGTTGCCCTGCAGTTTTTCATTCACTTGTAGGGTTCAGATGCGATAATGAAAATATTAATGAAAACATTTTCCAGTCATAAACTTCGAGGGGTGATTCTTCAAAATATTCCAGGACGAAAAAGTGTATATAAATAAATGTCCCAAACGGCTTGGTTCTCGAAGTACAGAATGATCCAAATAAATTTTTTTCAAGAGTTTTGGAGTTTACTTTTGCCATAATAATCCATTTTTGCAACAATATTCACCCTGAGTTCTGATAAAAATGAATGGTGCTCCATAACATTACATTTCCTTTCACGAGCAGAAAAATTCCTTATGTTATGCGATACTGGAAAGGAAACATTTCTCCACTTCGAGGGACGTTGTAACGTTCAAACTGGGTGGTAATATCAACGTTACCTAAATACTGAAATTCTACGTTTAATTGGTGGTATTCCAGAATCAACATCAACGTTTAGAATTCGTAGGGATAAAAAACGTTGAAGAACTTTAAAAATGTAGAGTTACGTTGAAACCGAATCATGAAGTTATATTTCAGTAGAATTTTAATTACAATAAGAATGTTTGCAACGTGTAAATAACCTTGAATCAACGTGAAGAGATAACGTTACTAAAAAACCAGAATAAAACGTATTGCCCAACGACATTCTGTTGTTTTTTCAACGATGAATAATAGTAGCGTTACTTGAAAAATCCAACGTTTTTTTCCACGTTTCTGTGTTTATTGTGAGATGATTCCACATCTGATTTTATGAACATCCTGTTCATGTTTCCAAACAAATCAATGTATCACACCCCATGACAGGTTTTAATGTCAGAAAACATTAAGTTCAAAGTGTCTCTCAAAAGAAATGATTCTAACTTTTTCCATATTTGCAAAGTGAGATTGCTTCTAGAAAATGTGTTTTCCATTTCTTCCGGTCTTCCTGGTGATCGTGAAAGCTTGAAATAGATTTTTGTCGACAAAAATGTATTGAAGACCTAGGAATGCGATGCCTCTCTTACGTCAATGTTACAAATGATTTAGGTGGTACTTCTTTGGAAAACATTCTTTGCCTCTTCATCTTTAGAGTTCTAGTTAAGCCTGGAATAGAAATCAGAATATCTGATAAATATGCAAATTTTCAGTTTTTTTCAGAATATCTATCAGATGTAGTTTAATGTCCAGCGTGGCTTCAGCCAAGAAAGTAGTTGTTTTCTGTCAGACATTCACAAAAACTAACTTCATTTTCATGGTGGATTTTTCAATTTACAGAAAAATCTTTCTATTCAATATGTAATTGAGAATGTTTCCTTTTGAATATCAGAAGGTTTCAGAAAAATCCATGGGTCCCCCAGGATTCCGAAATATTGCATAATTTTAAGCTATTTTTACTCGACTATATCGCGATCCCGAGCAGATGGAATTTTTGCATCCCTTCAAAATGAAAGAAGAAAAAAAAAATCTAAGAGTACTTTGACGAAATGCCTTCCAGTAGCACTCGGAGATATTCTTGACAATTAGGTTATACTCGGAGCTTTGTGAACAGGACTTCGATAGCAGATGATTGTCACGCATATCATCTGCGAAAAGTCCAGAATTTGCTACCCTATGACTTGCCACGAAAAAGAGATTTTCCCGAAAGGATTCTGGGGCAAATAACAAATGATGCTTTCCACTCTCGGATGGTGATTTCGACTGACGAAGGAACTCTCTACCGGGCTGGTATCCTCAGTGAGTACAATGCTCACATTTGCGTGCTATAAAAGTCAGCAACTTTCAACATGAATTTTCGTGCAACGTTTGGATGGCATTATGCGACGACTCAGTCATCGGTCCTTATTTTCTTTCTCCGCGACTAAATGGTCCAGCTTACCTGGATATTTCAGAGAATGATTTTGAACCAGTGTTAGACGACATGCCTTTAATAAATAGCCAAACAGATGTTTCCAGTTAGGCAGATGTACAGCTCATTACACTCTACCAGTCCGTCGATGGCTGCACCCCTATTTTCTGGAAAGATGGATAGGTCGTGGTCAAGGCAGTCCCTTTCCTAGACCAGTGCGCTCTCGCGACTTAATCCTCATGTATTTTTTTATGGGGTACAATGAGAATCAAAGTTTAGGCTGAGCCCATACCATTACCCTCTGGGACGCCCCTGGTAATAATAATTTTACTCTCATCACATTACCGCAAATAAGCAAGTTTCATCAAAATCAGCCAAAAGGTTTGTGAGTGAATAATAAAAAACTGACTGAAGTTGGGACACAATCTAATGGAAAAAGAATACCTAAAAAACGATCTTGAACCTTTGGCAGTTTAACCCTGGGCCACCCTGTATCAAAATAATATACTTTTGTTTTAATTTCTTTATTTCTTGTCTTATACAATAATATCAACACAATTTACATCAACCAATCATTTTAACTTTGATTGTACTTGGAAAAGTCAATACCAGTGACCTTGGATATCCAGGAGATATAAGCAGATACTCTTGTATAAACGGAATTATTGAAAGATATTCTGCAAAATGGAAGAATTGCCAAGTGACTCGTTATGCCTACTTGGATATACTTCCCGTTGTTGATTATGGTCAAAGGTCCACCACTGTCACCCTGAAAAATAATATTCAGTATCTGGCATAAAGTTCACAGAAAATTGAAGAGGCATTTTGCCAGTGTACATTTCATAGAACATTTTATTCCAACTGAAAATCTCTGCATTATTACAAAGCTCATGCAATCCATGGAATTACTTCAACCATATACGGGAAAAACATGGGATTACTTTTGAAATAACCTGAACCTGAAAAATGGTATGTGGAATTTTGTTGAGATTTTCATCGAGAATTTTGAATCACGATGACTGTGATTCAAACGACCAACTTCTTCCATCTTGTTTTCCCATGTTTTCCTCATCGCCATGTACGATTTAAGAAACAATATGCACGGTGGTTGGTATATTATATGTTATGATGAAATAACTCCATAGTATCAAATCAAATCACTTTATTTATTTTAAGACAACATACAAAAAAAAGAGTTAGTTAAAAGAAGAAATAAAAGAAGGAGAAAAACAGAGCACATTACGTATTATATGACGCTCTGAAATATGGAAACATATTAAATGTACATATACACAGTAGACAAAATATTAACTTGCACTTATGATATGATGAGTACAGAACAAACACAGATTTAAACAACATAAAATAAAATATTGAGTCAAAAGTACCTATTCATTCAGAGATATAGACATTTCCCAACAGATATCCTTGAGTTGTTTCTCTAGAGTACTTTCATGTTTCACGCTTTCGATGGAGATAGGTAACTTGTTGAAAATCTTCGCACCGATTCTAGTTGGAGCTTATGAGAAATATTTCATTTGTAAAGTTGTAATCGTAAATCATTCTTACGACGGGTGTTCTATACGTGGAAGTTGGTAATAATGAAAAAAAATCCCCTGTTTTGGAACACATAGACACAGACTTCAAATATGTGGAGACCTGTAGTGGTCAGAATATTAAAGATTGAAGATTTCCCGACATAAATTCACTTTTTCATTTTTTCTTATAGTTTTTTTTTTGAGAATCGGAGACGATATTCGACAGTGTTGAGTATCCCCATAGACAGATACTACTCAGTCGACTTTCCACTTGTGCGAGGTATGAATTTATCAATTGTTTTTGTGTCAAAACAACTTTGAAATTACTGAACATATATCATAGAGATGATAATCTGGAAATCAGATACTTGCAATGTTCTTTCCAATATAAAAGTGAGTCAACGGATATTCCTAAAATATACAGCTATTTTTTATAGAGAAATGAGTTTTAAATGGCCACCTAACAGTCTGGATTTGATTCCTATGGATTCATTTTCCTGTGGAATTCCAAGAGATATTGTTAATAATAATAATATTCAACTCATTAAAGGCACGATTTGACTTGAAATAGAGTATCTGAATGTCAATAATAAAGCAATTTACCATGCACTTATAAATATAAGAAGACGTTATCAATTATGCATTGACAATAATGGTGAACACATAAAATCTTTTATAAGTTATCATGTTATTCAAATTTCCTAAAATCTTTATTATGTATTAAACTTTTTCTTGCCACTGTAAACCATTTAGATAATTCCATCAAAGAAGTATCTTTTAAAATGTTATTTTTCATAGGATAGGTATTTACAGTACAACTATTCGATAAGTTATTCGACGTTTAATAACTCAAAAATGGTTTATAAACATATGGTATATTTTTTGAATCAGGAAAAAAAAATAAAAAAACTCAATAATATACAGAGTATCTCATTAAACCCCCTCCCACAATCGACAATCTACAAATTGCAATGTAGGGCTTCACATAAAATGAAGTGAAGGGCATTTATGAATTCACGGGGCCGATACTTACCCATATATTAGTAAAGAAAAAGACTTCAAAGTATTATTTTCCCAGAATTGGGTCCACAGAACCACGACACATGTTTCGCCATACAATAGCTTCTTCAGGTGGAAATAAAGTGCAAATTTGTAGTCATAAACTAGAAATATCAGGTGGAAAGACAATTTCTTTAGTGTCATTTCAACATATATCAAACAATAACAATCAACGTGCACATTATTCTTTTTATCGTACCAGGTGATGAGGAGAGATGGAAAAAGATGAGGAAAAATGATGCTGGCTGTGATTGAAGATAAACTTTTGATTCCTTACAAAATATCAATCGACATTTTTCTCTACATTAGAGAAATTAACGTTGTCATCAATATTCTTCGAATATAACATACATTTCTATAGCTTTCTCGTGTTTGGTCGGAGATGATTCGGTTTGAATGAGAGCATGTGAGATTTGAGTTGATGTACTTATTCTTATGTGAATTAAAAACATGTCGTACTTTTTTTTAGGGACAGTTTTTCTAACTTTCCCTCTAGTTGTTCTCGGCGCGCAGTTTTCTTTCTGAAAGTAACCTTCAATTTCCGTTTACTCCAAGTATCTTTGAATTATGATAAATTCTTACCTTGCAAGCTTTTCCTTCAGATATACTTGAACTACAACAGATTTCTGCCACACTATTGGTATCCATCAAACATTTTTTGGGATAATCTATATGTAGTATTGCTTTTCTTAATTTCGTTGGCTGCTGGTAGTTATCTGAAAATGTATTGAACCATATTTGTATAGTGCTGAAGAATGAGTTATCCAGTCTACTGATTTGGAAAATGAAAGTATACTCGTTACTCTCAACCATTGTCGTCTGTTATTGGAAAATCTTAATATTTTCAGTTACCAAAAAATAATCAAAAACAGTCTTCCGTAGATTTTTATGAAATTCAATCTGTCTGAGATGTTCTGAAGCTAAAATGCACTGATTTTTAAACACGTAGAGAGTAAAAGTATCCGAAACAACACCAAATGTTTCGATCTATAATCACAAAAGTTACTCAAAGCCTCCCATTTATGCCATTTCTTCCACTGTTCCACAATATTCCTCATTCCTCATATTATCCCCCTCTGCCATGTAACATTTTCTCAGATTCTCCACGTTTTGCCTTTTCTACTTTCTCCGACTTCCCTTCTCTTTTCTCACATAGCCGACCTATGATTCCCCACGTTTTCACTTTTCTACGTTTTCTGACTTTCTTTTTCTCAACACTATTTCCATTTGATGCCCACACCCACGGGATTTTGAGTCTGATTAACAAATTGAAAAACGGGTTATTTCTTGTTTCCTATCCTGAAAAGGTTTGCCATAGCTCATTCGATTGGGAATGATGTATAGAAAAATGTATCTCGAGCATTTATTAGCACATAAAAAATTGCAATTTTTATTAACAAAATAAAATGAAAAAAAAAGATCATAAGTTTTTTGTTAATAACTTGAAAAATATCAATATTTAAGATTTTTTCCAGAAAGATCCTCAAAGAGAAGGAAATTTACAATAAAAAAGTCCAGACTCCCGGAATTCTATCTTCATTATTTATAATTTTTAATCAACGCCGAAAATAGATCTCCGCGTGGCCGTTACGGCAAGAGCGCAACACCGCTGAAGACAGTATATCACACAAAATATTTTTTTTATAATATTAAATATCAATTTAAAAATTTGAAAAAATTATGGGTCATCAGAACACTTGAAAGAATGATGCCCTGTCGGATGAAGTGAATTATGTCGATTTTTCAAAAAGTTATACGATTGTTAATGAACAAATTTCTATCCAATATCTGTTTTCACAAAAGTCTACATAAAAGTTTAAATAATTCACCTAAAAACTTTTTGCTTCTTGGAGCTCTTCTTATGAACACACTCAACAAGATCACGTGATAAAAGTTAATTAAAGCTTTATATTTTGTTTGTTATAATTTTTTTAAATGAACAAAAAAAGAAATATGAAAAAAGTGTTAAAAAAATGTTTGTTGACAAACGTTATCATACAGCTGTTTTTGCATCTAACAATGGTATTAATTAAAGTAGGAGAAAAAAATTATACGTCATGTGTTGAAAAATTGTTCATAAACAAATAGACAAGTACCTATAATATTTGAAAAAAAAAATTTCTTACCATTTTATTGTCAAGACAAAATGATTCAACAAAAAAAAATCCTAAATAAGTTTTTCAATTGTTTATAATAGTTTTTTTATATTTTGTTTGTTCAAATAATTAATTGAGAAATTTTTTTCTCTTCAAAAAACATAATTTTTCTATAAGTGAACATAAAATATATTTTTTTATCAATAATTTCATTGTTTATCAAGTTAATAATTTGTTATAAACAATTTGCGACCCTCGGTTTATTGTTTTCCTGGAAATGAAAAAAAATACAAAAACAGACATATATAACAAAGCACTGAAAAAAATTGTCTTAAAATTTTTATAACATTTTTGAATATTACAAGTAACAAATAGATATAACTTTTAAATTATAAGAGATACGATAATGGACATTCCGGACATTTTTGTGGAAGACTATTCAATCTTTGAAATGGATGAGAATCCAAATTTGTAACTATTGCTAATCAGCTGTTACATGCATTTGTTTATAAAAATTGTTTTTTTTTACATTTTCGTACTTTTTTGGACTTATAACTTGTTGAAAAATTAAAATACAGCTGTGAACCAGACAATTTTGTTTGGTGAAATATCTGCCAAATAACCTTCACATCATAGCCATATCTCTTATAGTTTCAATCATAAACGTATTTTAATTGATATTTATATACGATATTTCATTTTATATTACAGCACTCATTTATATTTTGCAATATATTTACTTTCTATTTATTGTAATTAATCATAGTAGCTTCTAACTGAAGGTGCCTCTATTGTTTATTTAAAAAACATAATTTTTTTTTAAAGTTATAAGTCAAAAAAAGTACCAAAATGTAAAAATTAGATTTTTTTATAAACAAATGCATGTAAGCAATAGTTACAAACTTGGATTTTCATCCAATTCCAAGATTGATTAATCCTTCACAAAAATGTCATAAATGTCCATTATCCTATCTCTTATAATTCAAAAGTTATATCTATTTGTTACTTGAAAAATTAAGAGGCCACTCTAATTTTGGTATCGTGTAATATTTAAAAATGTTATAAAAAATTAAAGGCAATTTTTTTTCAGTACTTCTTATATATGGCTATTTTTGTATTTTTTTATTTCCAGGAAAAAAATATACCAAATTGTTTATAACCAATTGTTAACTTAAACTTCCGCCACTGTCGCGCGGACTCAGACTCCGAAGCGCCCGAGAATTCCAGATTATTTGGAATTCCCCCACTACCTGACCATCTCCGTCTCAGTAATCTTCAAGCAGCATTATACGAACATCAGTGTGTCGCCGGGTGCGCAAAGGTGTGTTAAGTTATGAATTATAGGCTTTTGCGGAGTGACAGTCCCGCGGCAGTAACGCATTCTAATTTCAACATTAAGTTTTTTTGTTGCATTTTTGAGTAGAAGAAAGGTATTCCACAGTTTGTTTTTTAGATCTTGAAATTTTGATGTTGATTAAAATTTTACAGATGGGTAGCTACGAGAAGGAATCAGAAAGGTTGAACAAACTCATGATGGAGTGTTTAGAAGAGGAATCAGAAGAAGAGAAAGTAGAGGATTCGGACGACGATTTGGGAGGAGATAACATAGAAGTACAGGAAGAAAACGCAGACACAGAACAGGAAATATCCGATACAGAAATAGAACCAACGGCTAATCTTCCATACTTTCTTGGAAAAGATAAAAAAACGGAATGGTCAGAATGTGCCCCTCCTTCGTCCAGAACACGTGCAGATAATTTGATAATTCATCTTCCGGGACCAAAAATGCTGTAAGAGATTCGAAGTCTGCTATAAATATATGGAAGTATTTCTTTGATTTGGAGATCATAGAACAAATTGTCCACTATTAAAACCAACATATCGACAAGCAAAAACCCAAATTTGGCGACAGATTGTTGCGAGAGCCAGGCACAAATGTTTCTGAGATGCATTGTTTTATTGGACTGCTATATATAGCTGGCGTGTTGAAGTCTGGTCGGGTCAACATTGAGGAGTTATGGAATAACGATGGAACTGGAGTAGAAATTTTTCGGATTACTATGTCAAAATTCCGTTATTCTTTCCTACTTCAGAATTTGCGATTCGACTATATGGATACCAGAAAGGAAAGACACGAAGTTGATAAATTGGCCCCAATTAGATCTATATTTGATTTGTTCGTTGAAAAATGCAAATCTGCGTACACACCTTCTGAGAATGTCACTATAGCTGAAAAGTTGGAGGCATTTCGCTGGAGATGTGGCTTTCGCCAATACATTCCGAATAAGCCTAACAAGTATGGTCTGAAAGTATATGCACTGGTGGATTCTAAAACATTCTACGCTTGTAGTTTGGAAGTATATATAGGATTCCAACTCCCAGGACCATTTGTTCAGGATGATTCTGCTTTAGCCGTTGTTGAAAGACTTGTTCGATCCGCTCAGAAATTCAAAGAGAAACTTGACCTGTGATAACTGGTTCACTAGCATTCCGTTAGTACGCAATTTATATTCGAATTACAAGCTCACTTTTTTGGGAACAATCAGGAAAAATAAGCGGAAAATCCCCTTAGAACTTTCGAACACAGTCAAAAGGCCACTCAGGACAAGTATGTTCGCCTTTGATAACATCATGACATTGGTTTCCTATATCCCGAAAAAAAAACGTACTGCTAGTTTCAAGTCTGCACCACGACGACCGAATTGATGAAGCCACGGGAGAACCCGAGATGATAATCGACTACAACAGCACCAAGGGTGGCGTAGACACACTAGATAAGATGTGTGCAGCTTACGACTGCGCCAGGAATACCAGACGTTGGCCAATGGTGATTTTTCATTCACCGTTGAACATTGCAGGAATGAATTCTATGGTGTTGTTTTTCTTGCAAAATCCAGGCAAAAACATGCGACGTCGTAAATTTTTACATATGCTTGCTTCGGAGCTAGTAGAAGATCATATCCGTAATCGCGGATTACAGGTCAATATTCCAAGAAGCATAAGACTTAGAATTTCAGAAATGTTTGGAACACCCGAGGGATTACCACAACCTCCAGCTGCCGATCCGATAAATGTGAGAGGAAGATGCGAACACTGTGACAGAAGAAAAAATAGGCCGACACGATTCTCATGTAAAACATGTGGAAAGTTTATCTGTTTGGAACATGTTACTTGCGTCTGTGCAGATTGCTATTTTTATTAAAATTACATATTAATGAAATGGATAGGTATTTTTAAATAAGTTTCACAAGATTTATGTATAACAAGTTCTCTGCATTCTTTCTTTCTTTTGTTTTGTGTTCAAACATTTTGTGTTTCGTATTTCACAAATTTTCTCAATTATTCAAAATGAATAATTTTTAGTACTTCTTGTGTTTTTAATAAAAACAACTAACTTACAGACAAATTTTGACAAAACAAAATTTTTGAGGCCCATTTTGGAGTGCCGTCAATATCGTTACGGCAGTGCCGAAAGGTAAATAAACAATGAAATTATTGATAACAATTTTTTTTCTGGTGATCTATAGAGAAATGCCAATTATGATTTTTAAAGAGAAAAAAATTTCTCAATTAATTATTTAAACAAACTAAATAAGAAAAAACGATAAAAAAAAAAAAAATTTGAGGTTTTTCATTTTCAAAAAATCATTATTTTGTCTTGACAATAAAATGGTAATATTTTTTTTTTTGTTAATTTAAAAAAATTATAACAAACAAAATATAAAAATTTAATAAACTTTTATCACGTGATCTTGTTGAGTATATATATATAAGTAGGGCTCCGAGGAGCAAAAAATGTATAGGTCATTTATTCAAACTTTTATGTCGACTTTTGTAAAAACAGAGATTGGATAAACATTAGTTAGTTAACAATCGTATAACTTTTTGAAAAATATTCATACATTTTTTTTTCAACGGGTCTTCATTCTTTCAAGTGTTCTGATGACACCATGATCTTTCAAAATTTTTAAATTGATATTTAATGCTTAAAAAAAATCATTTTGTGTGATATACTGTATCCAGCGGTGTTGCACTCATGCCGTAACGGCCGCGTGGAGACCTATTTTCGGCGTTGAATAAAAATTATAAATAATGGAGATAGACTTCCAGGATTCGGGACTTTTTTATTGAAAATTTTCTCATCTTTGAGGATCAAAAGTTTTTAAATATCAATAGTTTTTGAGTTATTAACAAAAACCTGGATATCTTTTTTTTTCATGTTATTTTGTTAATAACAATTGCAATTTTGTATGTGCTGATGAATGCTCGAGTTACATTTTTCTAGACGTCATTTCGAATCGAATGAGATATAGCACATATTTTTAGGACCGGGAACAAGATTGAACCCGTTTTTTAACTTGTTAATCAGACTATTTACTACACATTTCATGTTCTATGATTTCTCAAGCGATTTCCCTCTCATGATAAATAGTTTGCCATTTCAAAAAACAGTTGCATTCAACGGATTGATTGAAAGTTTGCTGATCCTTCAGTTTGACTGAACATTGGTAACCAGAAACGCCTGGAGGCTTGGAAAAATAGAATGTCCGACTGGGGAGGAGGGTGTATTATCGGATATTTTCTTGAATCTACCTGTTCGTGGTTCTGCACAACAACTCATGGAAATTCGGACATTTTTCTACGTGTCTGAAATCAGACATAATTATTTTTTATAAAAGGGGAGAAATCGACCAACCTTCTGATTATCGCCCAATATCATTACTATCGCCCCTTTCCAAAATCATCGAAGAACTTGTGAATATCTGCATCATGGCCTCCATAGAACAGCACAACATACTAAACCATAACCAATTTGCTTTTCGAAGCGATGAGAGTACTAATGATAGGCCAGTAGATATAGACAATCAATTAATATTAATTCCATAAGTTTTCAAACTTCAATGGAATATAAGTGCATTAATAAAAACAAACTATAAAATTTTGCAGAAGTCTGCGATGAACGGAACATTGTTTTAATTGCAAAAAACGTTTTCATGCTTTATTATTGCACTGGAAATTGCAAAAGTTCTGCAAACTAGGCATACCTATAGTAATGGTGTTTCATAATGAGCGTTAAGTTTGCAACCGTGTAAAAGTTACCTTGTTTTTTGTCATTTGTTCAAGTTTTTCATCGTAATTTGTTTAAAAAAATCACAAAAGTTCTGCAAATTGGATAACTGAACGGAAAAAAATTAAAATAATCACGTACATTTGCAACCATTTCTGAAAAACGCATCGGTTATTTATCAAACTTTTTTATCGACGTTTCCATGTTCAATACATACAAGCATTGACCTAATTACAAAAGTTTTTTATTGTGGTTGCAAATAAAGAAATTATTTATCCTATTTATCCACTAATATAAATTCATTGCATTTTTACAATTTCTGAAATATTTGCAAAAGTTCTGCAAATTGCAATTAAAATTACAACTAATATTTTACGTGACACGAGATTTGCAACCGTCATTGTTCAATCGAACATTTTTTTTGTATAATTTTTTTTTTTTAATTTGGCTATAAATTATTAACATTGTGCAAATAGGTTCAAGATATATATTAGACCGACATTTGTCTACAGCGGTCCATTGGGTATATCTGTTATATTTTGTACTGGTTGATTGAAATTGCATCAGAAGAATAATACGGTTACGTAGTTAATAACCATTACAAAATTTGAAACTAATTATTAATCTCAGAAGCAATCACTATTTTCGACTAATCAGCGAAATAAATTTAATCTAATATTCTGGAATGCAACAATCGAAAGAGTAAAAAATTTTGCTGAGTTAGGGTAAAAGACAATTGGAAGATATATATTTTTTATCGCATTAGAATTGACATGCAATCATTCTTCATTTACAATTTTTACTTGTCACAACATGACTTTATAGCAATCGACGAGATTTTAAAATTAAACAAACCCGTTGCTATTAGACGAATGTGCATTATTTCTGGTTAGTTCTATAGTTGTTTGTCATGAAAATACAATGGTCAGTCTTCTTGTTATTCTGGTAATAAATCATGTTACTAAACTGATGTGCATTCATTACTCTGTAAACAAAACATTGTGACGTAACACAGTTTTAGGTTAATCGTACAACTGTACGAGTGTTTTTTAAATTTCAATATTTCCTCCATTTTTTGATGAATCAAGAAAATTATGAAAATGTGTCGAGATATTTCAGATCCTCCATCAAAAGTTCCCAAAGTATTCTCAATGAAAATTCCTAATTGTAATATGGTGTTTTGAATTCATAACGAAAACGTTAGCTTTCAACATTAAATGATTTCACAGACCGAAGACGAGTTTCTTCTTGGTCGACAGGTACCACAATGAACTTCATTCATAAGGTAAATCAAAATCTTTATTATTCAGATAACAAAGGAGTTGCAAAAATAAGACATAAATTAATTCCTAATGTTCTGCATTGATACATGGTTTGTAAATTATTATAGTGCCAAAAATTGCCAAAATGAGTTGTCTGCCCGATTCGCAAAACTTTTGCTTTTTTTGGTAGAGTACAAATACGAAAATATTTTTCTTTCAATTGTAACCTCATTTCCGTGTTGCAGACGAGGTTGCAAATTAATGAAAACATTGTACGTCAGGACATCTCCACTTGCAACCATTATTTGAAACTTTTGTAATAATTCAGAAACTTATTTTAATAAAAAAAATCAATTTAAGGAAACATTATATTTTCCGTTTGACGCAAGAGGTTGCGAATCAAAACTCTTGTCAAGAACATTATTTTAGTTATTTTTTCGAGTTTGCAGATTTTTCGCAAATTTTTCCGCGCTAATAATGTGGAAATTCATGTAATCCTGATTTTCAACATCTTCTGTTCGGAAATTTGACCAGATATCATATGAAAGTCGTCTTCATTCTACTAAAGTTTTGAAACTTTTGTAATTATTATTGAATTTTTGGAAAATCATGTCTATCTCTACTGGCCTATGACGCAATGTTCCAACTTTTGGTCGAATTAACGATGGACGGATATTGGCAGCAGCGTTCTGTTACAGAACAAGCCTTCGACTGTGTGAATCGCAGAATACTGCTACAAAAACTAGTAGTGAAGTAAAAATAGCTTGAAATTATTAATTTTTTCGGAATCTTGGAGGACTCCATGGATTCTCCCAATACCTTCTGATATCGCTTAGGAATGACTTGCAGAAAAAAGTTATAAGCTCATATTTGTGCGCTGATTGTTTATTAATTGTTTAAACAATGAAAAACAATTTTTTTAAGCAAATTGGGAATAACTCAATGAATTTCACCTAAATTGATGCTATAGGGATTTTTGAGGTCGCTGAACAAGAATATGATATTGAAAAATCGATATCTTGGCCAGTCATAGAGGTACATTTCATGAATGATAATAATTTACAGCCATTTTTTATTTATATGTATATCTCGAAGAAAAACTTTTCGAGTGAAAGTTGTGGAGCTCATGAAGTTCTAAACGACTGATAGTTTGCAGATATTAGGTATGGAAATGAAATGACATTTTTATACTACTGAATTTTTTTCGAAATTAGCAGATGTATTGATGAGAAGTATTTTTGTTTCGTTCGGTTGAAAACTGGGGCCTCCACTTATAAGTTTCGTTATATCCCATATATAAGTTTTAATATCACATTTTAAACTATTGTTTTTGGTCTTTGAAGCATGGCCTACAAATTCAAATTTGTTTTTTTTTCAATTATTCAATATTTTGACGACTGTTAGATTTTTTTGCATTCGCACAAGTGTCATTTTGGGAGGGAACTGTGAAATCTTCAGATGTTTATCTTGAAAATTTAAAGAATGACAGATCTTTAATTGATTTTATAGAAAATTCTACTTTGACGTAACTTCTTATATGTACTATTCCAATTATTTTCCACGTTTGAAAAAATTACTTCCCGTTAGCTGCATTTTCCTTCTTTCAATTAAATTTCTGTTTGCTTAATTTGATCAATTAGGTCAGAAGCTATAACAAATTTAGTGTGAAGCGCTCGTCGCTTCGTGCTCCAGCACTGCACTTCAGTTTTTGTTTCGAAAGAATATTTATATATCTTTTTGAAGTACAATTTTTCATTCAACATCAGTTATAATTTTTTATTTATTTGCCACTTATTTGTTTAATAATTGAGTAGGCACACACTTTACGGTTGGTAACTTCTCATATGTTGTTCACAGCATCATCACTGATGTACAGTAAAAAGTTACCACCATCCGCCAACTTTTAAAAGCTGAAATCTAATATTACTCCACTATTATACGTAGAGCGACAGGTGAGCACTAAACTTACCGATCTACTGTTCTCCCGTGTTCTGTCTCCCTCTAACATGATATTTTCGATCCAATATGAAGTACATCAAAATATAAACTTATATTTCTATTCTAAACAAGAATTTTAAGCAGGAACTCATTTATAAAAATGGACATTTTGTCAATTTACTAAAAGACGTAATATTTTCGTATTTGATAAAATTTACACTTAGATATTTTAACAAAAAAATAAAATATTTTATAGAAAATACTACTTTGACGTAACTTTATATATGTACTATTCCTATTCATATTTTTTTCACATTTGAAAAGATGACTACTCGTTAGCTACTTTTTTCTTCCTTTATTTACATGCATTCAAATGGCGGTATTAGTTTAAAAAAAAAAAAATTCAAAATATTCAATGAACAATGTAATTCTGAAATGTATTTTGTTAAATAATAAATTAAGCACATACTTTACGGTTGATAACTTCATATGTTGTTCCTAATATCATCACTAATGTACAGTAAAAAGTTACTTTTCTGAAGCTAAAATCTAATATTACTCCACTATAGAATTTTATTGATTTAGAGAAACTTCCAGTCTCACTTGAGAAATCAGACAAAGTATTCATCGGCCAGAAATCTACCGAATGTGGAAAAATCAACTTCTGCATAATACAGGGGTTAGTTTGGGGACCAGTACTTTTTTTGTTTTACTTGAATGATCTGGCGCTTCTTAATGTTCAAGGCAAGTTACTCTCTTTGCTGACGATACCACTATCCTGGGGCACGAAAAAGATTCCTCAGCATTGAAAGAAAACATTCAGAGTGATTTAGTGAAGATTGGGAAATAGTCCGACTGTAATTTTCTTGCGCAGATTTTTTTTATTGTTGAATCAAATAAAATTTATTCGAATTAAACGATTGAAGAGTCGTATATGCACGACAACATCTCAAATCTCAAAATGAGTGAAGTTATTTTTTGGTTTTGGATCAAATTTAAAGTTTCAATCAACTGAAACTAAATTTTCATGAACCAAATTCGTCCAACTCTATTCATAACGCGTTTTGGCAGAAATGTTTTTCCAACCATGTAATTATTTTGTTGAATCGGATCATCAGATCTACAAAATTTGCTGATTGCTTTAACACAAATATTCATTCAAACAAGTATTTATCACGAATAGATGAATTCAATAAAATGTCAATTCAACAAAATATGCTGATCCCTCCACTAAAAATATTCATTCAAATGAGTAATCATTTTGTTAATCCACTGAATTGACAAACATGGCAACCAATCCAATCCAATATCATTTATTTCAAATTGTCCAATGGTTACATGGCATGGCTATACTTGAAACCAATATTAACAGATACATACAATATAATATATACAGAATGAACAAACTACAAGTCATTCGCGCGACCTGCAGTCCGGAGAAAGCCAAGCCGCCTCCCAGAGTGCCGTCTTCTACCCTCCAGGCGAAGTATCGGCCCCAAGACGGGCTGCTCCCTTCGAGTGAATTTCCCTCCCAGCAGATTTTAATGCTGTTCTCTAAGCTTTCGTACAGCTCATGTTCGTTTGTTGAATGTATTTTCAATCTCCTACATAAATGTATATACTGAACTTTGTTGTGAATTCGTTCTGTGTAGTTGGTTTTGTGTATTGAAATTTTGCGTAATTTCCAGCTAAGTGCAATTTTAAAATCCTGGTTAAGGGTGTGTTTATGACGTTTCAAAAGGTATTTGAGGGTTGATTTGTGGGTTTGATATTTGAGGCTTGATTTGTGGATTTTTGAGTGTATTTGAGTTTCTTTATTTGAGGTTGTTTTGTGGATTTTGGAGTATATTTGAGTTTCTTTATTTGAGGTTGTTTGAGTGCTTGAGGTTTGGGGTGATTTTTTGAGTGTATTTGAGTTCCTTTGGCATTGGGGTTGTTTGAGTGTTGAATAATATGGTAATTGGTAACATTATCTAAGTCAGGTTCAGTTGTGCGAAAGCTTCGCCATCTAACGCATATAATTCAAACCATATAATATTCTTCAATCCATTTCCGTTGTTTGATTCAAATAAATATTATATTTGTGTTGAAACAAATGTTCATTCAATATGACGAACAACTCAATATGAGTTGGAGATTGTTTCAATAGATGAACATATATTCAAATCAAGGAAATGTTGCATGACATTGAGAAATCCATTTTGTCGCCGCAATATGATGATTCCATCAATCGAATACACCTGTGTTTGGGGATGAATTTTATGTAGTCGGGTCAAGCCAATAAGATTAACCAAATAATTATTTTTTTCCATATGCCTTGAATATTAACAAGACCAAATTACTTTCCTTCAAGTGTGACATTGAAGTTATAACTATTGGCCTTGACCCACTAGAAAGTGAATACGTCAAATTTCTTGACTAGATTATTGATTATGCTCTCGGAGATGGAATTGCCTTCTAGGGCATATGCAGCCCTCAAAGGTTCAATAACATATTCATCCTACAGAAAAAAGATACATACATTAATGCAGACCATACATTAATGCAGACCGCTCTTTGGCGCTCAGAAATTACTCACACAAACTTGTTTATTTATATTAGAAAGCGTATGCTTAATTTAAAAAAACCGAGATGATTCAGCAACACAGTACACGGTAATCTCAATCTGCCTATACTTTCCTCGAATTTGACTGGAAAATAAAATATACAATCATCTACCCTTACACTAAAAATTCATTATCTCCTCCAAAAACATTCGGGGGTTTATTAGAGATCTTTTACCTGAAAAAGCTTATTATAATTCGAAAGAGTACTTTTCTGAGGATTGGTCGAAGCAGTTCCCGAGAACAGTTTAGTGTAATTGAACAACAATGTGTATGTGTTATTATATAATAAATTCATTTTTAGCCAAACTATCCATTTCTGAGGAATCTCCTGAAACACGTCCATTTTTTATCTCAATTTGCCACTTTATAAGGGAAAATTCAATATACAGGGTGATCCACGTTTGAATAATGACGCCCTATATATTATTGAACTTTTGGAATGCTGATTTCAAAAATATATCACACATTGGGTTTGTATACAGTGCGGCCGTTAAATTCAGTGCTCTCGTAAAGTAGTGGATAAATTGGTGAAAAAGTAAAGGAATAATTTTTGGAAAGAACGCTCGAAGCCGTCGAATTTTATTTTCATTTGGGCATCCTTTCAAATTTGATTATTACATACAGAATGATTCGTGTAGGAGAAATGACGTCATCGGTATTTTTTAATGGCAACTCCATTTTTCATTAAGGAATGTGAAAAGAGGTGATTATGAGTGTGGGTGAAATGGAAATAAAATAAGAAAAACTACTTTAAATTAAAAAAAATCTAAATTTAATGCCAATGATAGCTTCAAACAACGATGGAATCAAATGTTCAAAATGTGAAACGTTTGCTATCTGACAGTAGCCAAGACGATGAAAAGATTATTTTCGAACATTGTCAATAACGTCAGCAGGTATACATTGTATCTCGTGAAGAATTCTCGCTTTTGAATCTTCTAAATGCTTCGGCTTATTAACATATACTTTACTCTTTGAGTTCCCCACAAGAAGTAATCACGTGGTGTCAAATCTGGAGATCTAGCTGGCCACTCAATCGGTCCCCTTCTCCCTATCCAACGATTCGGAAACACCACATCTAAATAGTCGCGGCAGCTGCTGAATAATGGGGAGATGCACCATCTTGTTGAAATAATAAATCAGTTCCTGGAAGATCAGGCTCCTCTTGATCTGGATAAAAAGCTATTAGTGCAGGAATAAGTTTGATTCAAAGAAAATCCAAATATATTGCACCAGGCATGATCACGTCAAAGAAATAGGGACCCAGAATTCTTCCGTCGACTATGCCACACCATACATTACATTTCTGTGGATTTTGAGTGGGATACTCTATCATCCATCGGAGATTTTCGTTAGCCCAATAACGACAATTTTGCCTATTGACGTGGCCACTCAAAGCAAACGTAGAATCGTCAGAAAAAAATATATTTTTTACAATATTAATATCATTATTTCATAGCTGTTGCAGTTATTCGCAGAATTGATTTCGCTGATCGAAGTCGTCTTCATTCAGCTCATGGATGAGGCGTACCTTATAAGGATGATGCTTTGCTTCTGTCAGAATGTGTAGACGCTGCCATATTGAAATCAGAAGCCAATTGGTTGAGTCTGTAAGCTGATCGTCTTCTGGTGGTGACGGTCGACCAGATTTAGGAAGATCACGGACATGCCAAAACTCACGGTATTTTGACTCAACTTTGCTCATCATGCTTTGGTTAATAGGTCGCCGATCAGGATGAGTTACATCAAACAATTCAACTACTTCCCTTTGGGTGCGCATTCTGTCTCCAAATTCTAGCAAGCATGCAAAGAGTTTCAATTCTTTCTGGTTCATTTAATTTAATCATTTTCCATGGAATGAAAAAGTAACTACTCAATAATGTACCGACAAATGATAAGATATTTTATTCTTTGAAGAAATAACGTCATAAAAACTATTCAGCGATAAAAACAAAATTCTGGTCGCTATGGCTACTGTCAAGTTATAGAAATAGTTTGATAGCAAACGGTGCTGAATTTGAACATTTGATTTGATCGTTGTTCGAAGCTAACATTGCCATTGAATTTAGTATTTGCCATTGAAAAAATACCAATGACGTCCTTTCTCCTACACGAATCATTCTGTATGTAGTTATTAAATTTGAAAGAATGCCCAAATGAAAATAAAATTTCACGGCTTCGAGCCCAAAAATTATTCCATGAATTTTTTACGAATTTATCCACTACTTTACGAAAGCACTGAATTTAACGGACGCAATGTATACAAACCCTATGTATAATATACTTTTGGAATCAGGTTTCCATAAAGATTCCAAAAATTGAATAATATCTAGGGTGTTCCATTTGAAAAAATTGCAGCGGGCGTCATTCGTCAAACGTGGATCACCCTGTATATTTAATTCTCCCTTATAAATGTGGCAAATTGAGATTGAAAATCGACCTGGTTTGGGTGATTCCTCAGAAATGGATAGTTTGGCTAGAAATAAATTGATTCAGTACTTTACGAAAGCACTGTATGTTTAGATGTGTGTATCCTAGTATACACAATCTTTCTCAATGGTCACAATATGTTTTTGATCACATTCGAAGAGCTACTACATCAATATGTAGTTATTTTGATATAAAAAACCACATTGATTTATATTACATTCCCACATGAGTTTTATAATTTGTCAATAAGAACATGTTTTTCTTGGATAATAAAGTATATTTCTCTCTGTCTATTCTGAATACTCTGACTGGTAACATAATTTCCAAGGGTTGAAATAACATTTTCGTGTCATTTACTCTCCGTAAAAATCATGGGACTATTGTGGGTATTTTTCAAAATATGGAACTACCCAAAATACACGAACCATTGATGATGCCAAATCCAGTCAAAAAAGCCCTTCTTCCGATGAGCGATTCCTTGTTATTTGTGTGTAGTCGGATGAGTTTGACATTCGAATTCAATACAGCGTTCGATTTCAGTTTTATCAGTCCAACGTCGTATCCACCATTCGATTCAAAATATTTTTTGTTTATCACAATCCTCTCAGCTTTTATTCTCTGTGCTCCCCTACCATTGGTGTATATGCTTCCCAGAGCAACGTTTATTAGATTTCTGAAAAACTTGAATGATTAGATTTGATTTGAATGATTAGATTTGATTGATTGATTGATTTGATTTGATTTGGAAAAAAGCTCAATTTTCATTGGACCATACGAGTGAGATGGAAAAAGCTGGAACCCGAACGTGAAAACAAAATTATGTCAAATCAATGTTGTTCTCATATTTTTTCTGTCCAATCGTATGCTCTATTGAGCAACTGAGAGCCTTATTCATTCGATTTGAGAGCCTTATTCATTCTATTTGTACTATTGAACTGAATAGAATCTGTGGATTTTTTTTGCAATCCAAACGAATTATCAACATTAATTTTAATAGTTGTACAAAAGAAGCTCCGCCCCTATTTATCCTTAAAACCCAGATCACGACTCCATAGGAATGTTTCAAATTAATGAGGTTGCAAATCTCAAATGGATGATGAATTTAGGACTCAACAATATTTCCAAATTCCTAACGATCTTTGATGTGAAATATGATATATCTTATTCTAACAGGTAATTGAGACAATTTTTTCATATCAAATTTTTTTTTGTTTCGATCAGTATATGATTCAGCAAATCTTTTCAGTATTAATCTGTTGGGAATAATCCAGTCACTGAAAACATGAAAGGATGTTTTCGCTCCAAAAAGTCAAGGAAAGTTCTAATTGGGTAGATTTGTACACTTTGGTGTTCTCATTGATAATCCGAGTTTGCGACTTCGAGCGACCGCCTCTAGCGTGCCCATATTGAAAAAATGGTACCGAATATCTTATCTGTAGCACCACTTAGGTCAAAAAAGCTAGAATAAAATTATAGAGAATGAAATTTCCTGCAACTTTTGTGAAAAATTTTTTTCAAGCTCAGTAGATTCCTACAATTCACAAAATCGCTTGATTTTGTCTTCAATTTTCAGTAAAAATCGATTACTCAATAGAAACTACCGTGGTTCACTGGTTCCTACGGAACATTTATATTACATTGATCAATTTTTTTCGGGATTAAACGAATATTATCGAAGAAGACTTTAGAACTGTTATAAAAATCGCTATTTTTGCCGATTTCGGAGAAAAAATTTCATTTTTGGTCCATAATACGTTCCTAGGCATTCTATTTCATGTACTAGATGAGGGTAGAGAAGTTCTTTTGTAGGTATTGCCTAGGTATTTTTTTACCGATACCTTGGTGGGAGCAGAAAAAGTAATTTCTGCAATTAGGGTTATGAACCTTTAATTTAATTTTTCAGTTCGGACTTGACGATTGAATCAGGTGCGGAGCCGCCTGACCCCGTCCAACTCGTACTTGGAATTTTGTTCAAAACAGAACACCAAATTGTGTTATCCTACTCAAACTTGGAATCTTGGTTACCTCTTCCACGAGGAGTACCATACGCCTATACAAGTAACACAAGTAGAATCGATTACTTGTTCACAGAAATACGATGATAAAAATGTCAATCAGTGGAAACAAATTATTTCTATCTGCATCAAATCCCAAACTCCATGTACACATTATTTTCGAATGTTTGGCGCCAGTCAGACGCCCCTGAGCGTTCATATTGCATGAAGACGACAATGGCCTTACCAGTGGACAGGGCATCTGTTTTAGATTTCAGTAAGAGCGGCGCTAAACACCGAAAATTTCGGTCTGAGATCGGAGGTACTTCCTTCGTTCAGTCAGTCTTGAGGGATCTTTGATGAAACTTCCATCAGATCACTTGGCTTCGATTTTAACTCCGCATCTGCGATTTCCAAATTGTATTTCAAGTGGGAATTTTGATAAAAATTATTCGTTTTTGACACAACAAATAATAGGATCCACAGCTACGATTACTAGCAACGGCGAGGAGATTAGCGAAGTGCTATTCAGCGACTATAATCGAAGGCACCGAGTCGAGGTTTGGCGCGTCGCCAGGAGATTAAAACTTTGCGGTTGTGTACCTACTAGCTGTCGAGCGAGCGTCTTTTCACCTGTGGACAGGCCCGGACAAAAAAATAGTCCTGATTGTATTTTGCTGCGTTTTTCGGCTACGGTTGGAGACTTAATTTCAAGGAGTCGCCTGAGGCATCGTATTCTCGAGGACTGGTTTGGCGTATTTAGTGTACTAATCATACTTCTTTTTCAGGTTGTGATCATTTGTTCTGTTGGAAGTTTTCCAGATCTGGGAATGCAAGCGGACAAATAAGATTGCGGCCCACGGACGAACCTTGGTAGCTTTTTTTAGGTGAGAGCACAAGGAGGGTCTAATTATTTCTCGTTGAACCTGGTGTCTATCCTAGGTACGAGGGCTCGGGCTCAATTAGCAGCTGTTTTATCTCTCATTACGGTGTTTCCAAAGGAACACAATTACTTTGGGCTTTCTACTTGATGAAATTTCGCAGGATTGGTGACGCGGAGTGAATTCAATCTTGCTGCATTACCTCCTACAAAAGAGCTTGGTATGATATACACGAGGGTCTACAGCAATGAGGTTGGACAGAAAGCAAGATTGAGCATACTACAGTGAAAACAATGAAAGATCTGGCACACCAAGCGCTCCTGAAACTCATTCTGTGCAAGTGCAAGAAGGGGTGTGGTCAAACCTGTGAGTATTCGCTGTGTGCAAGACTGGTAATGCCCTCTAGTGACTCGATAGCTGAACTTTTCCTGGTTTATTTCCAATACTCACCATGTAACAATTTTCAAATAACAATTTTGTGCTCACTACTAGTTCCAGATGATTCGAAGTTTTTTCTGACGAAGAAAAAAGTAAGTAAATGATAAAAAATATTTGTATTTATACGGTTGTTCACCGCATTTGGAGGTTATCCTTGTCAAGTTATAGATATTTTGAATATCATAAAGTAATGCTACTCCTGTGTACTTTTAGGTACGGCAAGTAATGTTGCTTATTAGTTTATTAAAGTCGCAGGTTCATAAGGTCTACTGAGGGAGCCAAGTAGTTTAACAAATTAAAAACCTGGCGGGAAACCACTAAATAACATCAAATTCAACGCAAACCTATTTACTGAAACTCTCAAATAATATAATAATCAGAAAAGGAATGAGGTTCACAATTTTACCTGAATATGGGATCCCACTTTCACCCTTGCAAGGATGTGAGAACGGTGAACGATCCCTAAATAATACAAACACGTTCAACACTCTCTAATTGTCAACAAAATATTGCGTAGTGCTTATACAGTACAAGTAACGATGTTTACTCTTGGTACTTGAATTGCATTACTTCACATGTAAGGCCAATCGCTTTTGTAACCGAAACCAGTTTCTGAAAATTTAAACACAAATAATCCTCTGCGAGGGACTTTGTCCTGATAGAATGCCGTGTATCCTAGACAACTCGGAAAGACATCAAAAGTATCTCTGTCCCCTGTTCATAAGGCTGATTGATCAGTTCACAACACCGTACAGGCGTTCCCGAACTCGGAGTTTAAGTCGATATCTGCTTTTTATCACCGGCTCTACACCGTCCAATGGAGCTTGGTTGTTACTTTCACTGTCTTCTAGATGATCAAATGGAGAACGGAAAACATCTCATATATTTATCGAATGAAAACCTCACGTGCCGAACTAAGATATTGAAATATCGTGCAATAACAGAACACCTATCTCTTTGGAAATGTATTTTTGGTACTATTTTTGCAATGGACGACACAGCAATTGTAAAAAAGTAATACTTGAGAAGTAAACCTTTATTCTCGTTAGTAGATTGGTACCTTCTTGTCTAGTTGTTTATTGACGTCTGTCCCAATGACGACCAAAGCTCACATGATTACTTCACATCCTTCCACAAATGGAAAGGTTAAACAGAAACAAATAAAAAAATACAACTAAAAACCAGATTAGGTCAACATAAAAAAAACAATTTGGACCAACATGAAAGCAGATTATTCGAGCTGAATTATTCATTATTAAATGATAAATTTTACTGAACATCAATTCAGCTCAAAATATAATAATCAAATCTGACAGGTTTCCTAATCGTTCTAGATACCCTTCCTTCAGATCTTCCGGAGCCCTCAGAGCTTTCATCAGATACTGAAATCGGAAATGATGTTTCAAGTAGTTTTCTGTTTCTTCTTAGTATTTTTCCTGGGTCATCTTCCACTTTATATGATCTTGGACTTCGATGTTCACCAATATTCCATCTTTCCTTATAACGATTTCATCACCTCCTTTCACCTTGGGCAAATTCTCAACTCCTTTCTTGTCATAAAAGTACTTCTCAACATGTTGATTTTTATCAGGTTCCTTCTGACTTCCCTGGTGTTTACCTCTTTTCAAATGGTATCTTTTTGTGTCTCTGATTGGAACTCTGATTTTCGTTCGTCTGACGTTGGAATATATTTGGATGCTAGTGTACAATTCTGTCTCCATCGTCTATTTCGTTTTCACCAGTTTCTGGCAAGGGGGCTCAAGATAAAAAATCGGCAATATACATAAGCGAACCTTTCAAATATTCCACGTTCAGGGAGTATTTTAAAGTTTTCATTCGTATATTTTGAAGTCTACAGGTAAGTTGACTAATATTTTTTTTAAAGATGGACTCATCTGTATGAACCGTCACTTCATGTCCATATATATAGAAATACAATTTTTCACAGGCAAATTTTATATTGAGCATTCCTTTTTCAATCTGGGCATACCGTTTTTCACAGTCTGTCAGACTTCTCGAAGCAAATGCAATAGGTTATCCGTTTTGTAAGAGACAAGAACCTGGATCATTTTGTGATGCATCCGTTTGTATGACCATCGGCTCCTTACTATATTTTTTTTTAAATTAGGTGCTTTTGGTACTATCAGTTTGATTTAGAAACACCATCTTTTTTCAATAGATCTCGAAGAGGGGCAGTAATTTGTGATACATTGGGAATTAATTTGGTTAGATATTTCAAAAACCCCAGGAATCGTTCCAAAGATTTTTTGTCGGATGGATATTCAAGAAATGAAACAGCTTTGATATATTTGTCATCTAACTTGGCCTCATTTTTTGAAATTACATGTCCGCAATACCTGACTTGACAAACTTAAAACTGAATTTTGTTTTTATTGAGTTTGACTCCGAATTGTTTTGCCCGTTCTAGGAAATTGATTAGTTTTTTTATCGTGTTCAAGTTCATTCTCGCCACAGATGACTATATCATCAAAATAAATGAAAACACCCGACAGATCCCAAAAAATTTCGGTGAAAAACTTCGGGGGCCGATGAAATCCCAAATGGAAGCCGGTTAAAACGATGTCGCGCAAATGGTGTATTGAAAGTACATAAATCCGCACTTTCCTCGTCCAGCTTTATGTGCCAAAACCCTTCCTTCATGTCAAAAACTGAAAAAACTGCCATACCTGTCAATTGTGCGATTCTATCTTCTGGTTTAGGGATGAGATATAATTCCCTTCTAACAGCACTATTTAAGTCCTTCGTGTCCAGACATAAACGCAACTCACTAATCATTTTTTCTCTCATTACTAGGTTGTGTATCCAATTGGTTGGTTTATCGATTCTTGAAATTATACCACTCCCTTCCAATCTTCCCAGTGTTTTTTTTCGTTTTCCCAATAGGGCGTGAGGGACTAGTCGGAGGGGCTTCACTACTGGAATGGCATCAGATTTGATATGTTTATGATATGTTCCAGGAAAATTTCCTGTACCAGTAAATAAATCGGAATAATGACTGAATAAATCATTTTCAGACTTCAATGAATGATTCAGAATATCTACTCTCTTGATGAGTCCGAAATTAACACAGTCACTTTATCCTAGAATTGGTTCGTAATCAACACCGACTACTAGAGATTCCACAATTTTCCTAACCTCTTTTATAATACAATTAAATTTGGCAATACCTAAACATTTTGTTTTCGAACTATTGTTTCCAAACCAACCAACAATATTCCGAAACTTTTTCCAGGGTTATATTTCCATCTCGTAGGAGAACTTCTTTCACATGCAAATCTTGAATTCCGAATATAACTTGATCTCTTATTATGCTTGACTCCTAATCCCCAAATACACATTTAGGAATGGAATTCTTCAGTTCGGTAAGGTAACTATCGAATGATTGTCCTTCTTTTTGTATAATTTTTCTGAATACGAATCTTTCATACACAATATTTGCTCTTGGTTCACCATAGTTCTCGAATTCTTCGAGCAAATCCACCAGATTGATTGTTTCACTATTCAGCTTCAGTGAATTGAAAACTTTCAGACCCTCTTCACCAATGGCACTGAGGGGAATTGCAACTTTAATGTCTTCTTCCACATCGGTTCCATATTTGCTTGAAGCTTTCATGAACAAATTGAACTGCTGCTTCCATAATATCCAGTTTTCAGCCATATTCCCTTCGAACGTGAGAGGTTTCGGTGGCCGAAAATTTGGTTCCATATCACTATCTATCTCAAATCAACGATTATTGTAGTTCACTTCTGACACCATGTAAAAGAATAATACTTGATAAGTAAACCTTTATTCTCGTAAGTGCATTGGTACCTTCTTGTTTATTGACGTCTATCTCAATGACGACCAAAGCTTACATGATCACTTCACAGCAATAGCGAGGGCTCATTGTTATTATATACTGCCCAACCGTGGTGACCGTTGCCACTACTACTAATGTTTATCCATCTGAAGTATAGTACAATATTTTTAAGTGATTCGTGAATAAACGGGAAGACCTCAGAAACTGAAAGTTTTCAGCTTGTGATTACCAGGATCATTACCTACTCCTGCCACCATGGGCGCTGTCATTTTTTCATCTATCCCCTCCAGCCTAATGCACACAGCGCATAGGAAAACAGGCAGGTTCTGTTATCTGCACTTGCTGCCATAGAGACGCATGTGGAAACAGCACAGATATTTTTGCAGGCTCTGAAGAGAAAGAAGACGACGGCGACGAGAATGAAGATCCGAACGTCGCGAAATTATTGGCACACGATGTCGATGAAGACAACAACGATCGAAAGTGTGAGCCTGGACCATCTCGGGCATCCAAACGGAAAAAAGGGGGTTCTACGTGAGCCTTTCACTCCATCTCATGAAAGTGGGGATTTGAGCGGAACATAAAATACGTATCAATTAATCAGTATTCACTGAAATTTCGTGAAAAAATGTTGCGGTTTTGCGAATCGAAGAAATTTGCCAAACTTGACTCCGCTGTAACTCGTGAAATATTCAACTGTTTTGAGAAAAATCTCCACAAAAGTTGCAGGAATTGTATCTCATAAATTTTTTCAATAGCTGTCTTCAACCTAGGAGGCGCTGCAGAGAAGATATTTCTGGAAAACTTGTCTTTGGTAATATTTTCCTACTATGGCGGCGCGAGCGGCGGCCACTCAGTACCACAATTTTTAAATATCAATATTAATAAACGTCTTTATTACTTTCAATCGGAAAGAATATACAAAACTTTTACAATGGTTGCAATCATATATGTTGATTGAAAATAGAAGGCGAAGTTCAATTTTCGTGTATAGAGCACTCACGTCACTTGCTCTTCCACTAACCTTTAATACTGCAGTGTCATTTATCATTGAAAGTAATTCATATAGTTATGAAATAAGTACTCAAAACATGATCAGATTATATAAAAAAACCTCTTAACAAAAAATTTAACCGACGAAATACGGAACTGAAAAGTAGAAAATAAAATAAACCTTCTTAGTCTCGATAACTGAGCTCCCAAACTAATGTAAGTAACTAATTTTGAGTCGGCGCCAAACAATCGAACAGATGAATTAGGTAAGGCGTAGAATGATGGCATCGAGTTGCGCGGTGACATTCTGATAATTTTTTTGGAGTAATTTAATGATTTTCGTTGATTGTTCGTTTGGCGCCGACTCAAAATTAGTTACTTACATTAGTTTTATTCTATTTTTTACTTTTCAGTTCCGTATTTCGTCGGTTTAATTTTTTGTTAAAAAGTTTTTATTTTTCAATTTTTTGTGGCTGAAATCCACCAATTACTACCTACTTGTTTTTTTATTATTTCCAAAATACTTACTTACCCACCTTACTTCAACTATTACCAGTTAAATAATATGATTATCTACTTTCACTATTTGTTGTAATATAAATTATTTTTGTTGTTCTGGTTAGTTTATTTCATTACTTTGTATATCATTCCAACCTCTCATAGAATTCAATGATTGTGACGGATGTCAAATTCACATTCCCTTCAACAAAGTATTTATGCATACGTCTTCAAAAATGATGGGGTAGCAGCACATATAGCGGATCTTGAGAACCTGAGCCATAAACTGAAATCGTGTGGAGATGAAATCAGTGAGAATATGCTAGTAAACAAAATTCTGATGACATTACCAGAAAGTGTCAAACATTTCTATTCGGCTCGGGACAGCTCTCCAGAAAAAACGTTGAATAGTTTGACATCAAGATTGATC
The DNA here is from genome assembly GCA_018342105.1 of Gonioctena quinquepunctata. Classification (NCBI taxonomy): domain Eukaryota; kingdom Metazoa; phylum Arthropoda; class Insecta; order Coleoptera; family Chrysomelidae; genus Gonioctena; species Gonioctena quinquepunctata. The sequence continues at coordinate 120,665 of JAFIRS010002892.1, read as the reverse complement.
GCTGAAGAAGAAAGAATCAGGAACAGAGACAACAGAGACGAAGGGATGGTCGAAGCATTTTCTGCAGAAAAATCGAACTGGAGATCGAAATATCCCAGGAAGATTGAAAATGAATCAAAAGAAAGAAGATTCGCGAAGGAAAACGTGATATGTAATTATTGTAAAAAACGAGGACATTGTGAGCGTGATTGTTGGTTCAAGAAAAAGGTGGAACAAAGAACATCTACATCATCAACAAGTTCTAACTACGCTCTCATGTCCAACACGGAAGGTGAATCCAAATGTGATTGGTATTTGGACAGTGGAGCGAGTCAACACATGACTTTCAACAGATCATGGTTCAAAAATTACGAAAAACTCAATATCAAAGAGTATATTGTCATCGGTGGTGGAACGAGGTTAGCAGTTGAAGGAAGAGGTACTATATCGGTCAACATTCGGAAGAAGAATAATGATACCATCAGCTGTACCATCGAAAAGGTTCTACATGTTTCAGATCTAAAGTGTAGCTTATTTTCTGTCAGTGCTGTTGCTGACAAAGGTTACACAATCATCACCAATAAAAGATAATGTAAAATAATCAAGGATAATTAAATCATAATTCTGGGTGAACGTGATGGAAATTTATTCAGATTCAAAATGGATCTAGAAAAAGATACTCAAGCTTATGTGGGTTCCAAATAAAACCGATCTCTGATACTTTGGCATGAGTTATTGGTTCATCAAAATGTCACTCAAGGTCGGAAAATCCTGAAAAATTTTGGATTTGAACACAATGAAAATGAAAAATTCCAATGCGAATCTTGCATTTATGGAAAACAGACCAGAAAAAAACTTCCAATTTCTACAACGGTGACCTCATAACCCGGTGAAATTGTCTATGCAGATGTCAGCGGCCCTATGGAAGTAAAATCAATTGGCGGTTGTTGGTTTTTGTGGTATTCAAAGAAGGAGAACTCAAGAACCTTGTTTTTTTTATAATGAGAATATTACAGAACAATTATCTTGTCTAATTTTATTTTGACAATCTAAAACTCATATCTTTCAATAAACAACTCTCTTGTTTTCAAATATATAGTATACAAAATGAATAATTCAAACATGAACACTAAGTATTTCAACACTATGTGAAAAATCAATTATTCCCTATTTTTCTACCCGTTAGGGTGGATAATTCCATTAGAAATCAAAATATCATCAACTATGAGTTATACCCTATCTAATAAATTATGCCTGATAGAATCGGTTAACGGACCAGAATTCAGAGGGTGAGTAATCAATATCCTTCATTTTGCTACCCTTAGGGGTGGATTTCATCTTTTATATTCAAATGGGACTAACTTCGAAGTACATCCTATCCACTGATGAAACAATTATCGGAATCCGATGTCTCAGTAAAAAGTTATGCCTGGTCATACATAAAAAAAATATACGCGTCGACTAGAGAACTTCCTTCTTTTTGGTTTCGTCGGTTGAAAATGAAGAAAAAGTTTTAATGAGAGTGTCCTATTGGTGACGAAAGAAGTAGAAAGAAGGCGAAAATATTATTAATGATGTTACATCGCTGTTACCTACTCAAGGAGAAAAAGCGGAAAAAAGCGAGAGGAAAAAAGAATAGAGCAATTGATGCTATTAACCATATTAAATCAGCCAGTTTCACGAAGTTCAGAAGAGATCCTTTGATGTTTTCGACTTCCATAAATCTTATACAGGGTGATTCAAAAGTACTTCGACAAACTTCAGGAGGTGATTCCTCACAATATTCTAATATGAATTGTCCGAATAAATATATGTCTGGAAACGTGTCGTTTCCAAGATACAGGGTGTTGAAGTTTTATTTTTATTCATTTATATTTTGAAATACTGACCTTAATTAAACGAAAATTGGTATTGAGAGGTTTTTTCAGGTGTCGAATTCGAAGCTGATGTTATTATTGCTCTTACTCGTTGGGGGCGCCACCTACACGTCTTTTTCTTTTTTGAAGATTCCTAACTTTTTTTAGCGTACTTCTAGCACATTTTTCAGACCAAAATCAATTCCTCAATCATATCTTAGTAAAAAACTACCCTCGCTATAAGCAACCGTTTTCTAGATATTTGGACTTGAAAATTTTAAGTCGATTATTTGATAATCGATTCGTGTTGAAGTCATTACCATTATTTTGCATTTTGCACAAGAATGCCTAGGAAATGAATTTGACGTTTTAGTTAGTAGTTGTGAATTTTTGGAGGGGCGCTACCTATTCTTTTTATTTTTACTCGTTTGAAATAGTTATTTTTGTATCAAGGGTGCAAATTCTGTATTTGTTTTGATAAAATTCGCAAGAAATATCAACATTTTATTTCAAGAAATTTTGAATATGTAGTATAAAATAAAATGAAGGAAACTAAATTGTATTCTAGTAAATTGTTCGAAGTGTCCACCTTCTGCAAAGATACAGGCATTCTTCTAGTCATTGAACCTCGTACCCGCTCAAAAATTATTGGTGTGTTTCTTATTATTTCACAGGCGTCTAGTATTCGGTTTCTTAGATCTTCCTCGTCCGCTACCAGAGTTTTGTAAACTAGTGACTTCAAATGTCCCCAATAATAAAAATCTGGCGGGTTCAGATCTGGAGACCTTGGTGCCCACGCCTGGTTAGGTTCTTCTACACCCCTACAGATCCATCGATTTGGATAGACAGTGTTAAGGAATTCCCTGGCTACAACGCTAAAATGGGCCGGAGCCCCATCATGCATAAACCACATGCGGATACAAAGGACCCCGCAAAATCCTTATGGAAAATGGCTCCCCGCTGAATTCGTTGAAACTTCACAAAAAGATAGTATTCGGTATGCTGATCAAAAGTCTTGATGGGCACAACCCTCCATTTTCAAGCCCTGACCCCCTACGCCCCCCCAAAGCCCCCAAAGTACAGTTTTCGGTGTGTTAATGCATAACAGTTTCAATTCATCTTCAAAGCGTTTCCTTCCACTGCCCACCCCTTCTTCCAACCGAATCCTACATTCTACCCTCACCACATCTCGCCCTCCCCCCTCACCCCCACCCAACCCTTCATTAACGCCCCATTACACACTTTCAAGGTTAAAGATTCTTTCATTGTTTCATTTCAATCTTTTGAAGCTATTATTATATACATGTATACATTAAGCACACCCCTTCGTCACACCCGCACCACCACCCCATCCTTTATGAATGCCCCATTACCCCACTGAATGGTTAAAGATTTTTCAATTGGTTTTATTGAAATCTTTCATGTGTATACTATGTAATAATATATATATATATATATATATGTACTTTTTTTCGGGGTGACGATCAGGTTATCGGCGCTCTTCTGCAACTTTTCCTTGGGTTCGCGCAACAGTCCTATTGAGGATAGTTGCCAAATATTCTCTTTCTGTGTTTTCGTTTGTCGAAAGCTACTTGAGTGTCGTGACCTCACATTTCAGGTACACCTCGTACCTATATAAAATATGATATCTGTCACAATTGACAAATAGCTCAATAGATCTGTCAAGTACGTTATCAAGGGTTTATTGTCCAATTCCCATATATTACTTTGAGGGCTTTGGGGGGCTGTAGGGGGTCTGGGGTTAAAAATGGAGGGTTGTGCCCATTGAGTCTTGTAATCAGCATACCGAATACTATCTTTTTGCAGAGTTTCAGCAAATTTAGCCGAGAGCCATTTTCCATGAGGATTTTGCGGGGTCCTTTCTAATGGTACATTCTGGAGTAGTCCCGGCAATTCATCTTCTAGAAAATCTCTGTAAGTTGCGCCATTCAGTCGGAACAGAAGAAAGAAAGGACTTTTCAAGTAATTATCAATTATTGCCGCCCATACATTTACAGAAAATTTATTCTGATAATATATTTCACCAACTGCGTGCGGATTTTCCAGAGTCCAAACATGGTTGTTATGAAAGTTTGTGATAGTATTTTGGGAAAAGTTTGCCTTGTCCGTGAAGAGTACATATCTTAAAAATTGAGGATTTCCAGCCAATTTTCTCAAAAACCACTAACACATAGTAATGCGTTGGGGAAAATCTCGTGGCAAAAGAACTTGTGCCCCTTGAATATGGTATGGATAAAATTGTTGATCGTGGATAATTCTTCAAACTGTAGACTGAGTAGAATTGAGAGCTTCAGCAATTATTCTCGTACTTGTTTCTGGATTCTCCTCGAGAGCGTTCAAAACAGCTTCCTTCCAATTCTGGGGTTCGGACTGCTCGTGGTCTTCCAATAAAATCAGCTGCCCTCTTAAAGCTACCTGTTTCTGCCAAACGACGGTGGAGACTGGTAAATATTGGAGGTGAAGGCAGTACTCAGCGCATTGCCATCCGCGATGCCATAAACGAAATGCATATCGGCTAAATGAGCGTTATTGTTTAAATAATCCATTTTTTTTATTAGTGTTTCAAAACTCACAGAAACTTCAAGGGAACAACAGAACGTTTAACTGTCACATATGTAATTACCAAAACTACTTACTCAAACATCAAATCCATTTTCCAAGCATTCTTGAGAAAAATGCAAAATAATGGTAATGACTTCAACACGCATCGATTATCAAATAATCGACTTGAAATTTTCAAGTCCAAATATCTGGAAAACGGTTGCTTATAGCTTTTCCATGTAGATATGATAGGGGACTAGATTTTTTTGCTGAAAAATTTGCTAGAAGTACGCTTAAAAAAGTTATGAATCTTCAAGAAGAAAAAGACGTGTGGGTGGCGCCTCCTACGGGTAAGAGCAATAATAACGTCAGGTTCGAAATCGACACCTCAAAAAACCTCTCAATACCAATTTTCGTTTAATTGAGGTCAGTGTTTCGAAAGTTATTCAGAACAAAGGAAAATAAAACTTCAACACCCTGTATCTTGGAAACGGAGTGTTTCCGGAAATATATTTATTTGAACAATTCATATTAGAATATTGTGAGGGATCACCTCCTGAAGTTTGTCAAAGTACTTCTGACTGACCCTGTAAATGAGTTCTGTAAATTTTGTTTATTTTTCTGTAATGGATAGTTAGACTTGGACCAAGAAGAACATCCCCGCGGCTGGAAATTGACAAAATCAATGTTTCACAAATATTTGTTTTCACAGAGGCTCGTTTCGAAATGCCATTAATATATTTTTCAAATCTTCAGATCAGCCTCCATGAAAATACATAGACTCATAGCCCCATCAACCAGAAGAAGTAGCTCATCGTTCACCTTAAACTCAATGTCAGCACAGATGTCACGATGATTTTAATGTCCAGAAAGAACGATATTTGATTTTCTGGTGTTTATATTGATACAGTGTTCTGAAGCTGATTTAATGAAAGCATTCATTAATCTTGGTATATATACAATTTCCTTTTCTCTTGAAATGAAACTGTAATGAAGTTGTGTGTCATCTGCGTAGAGATAAGCCAAGCAGTCCTCAAGTGATGCAACAATACCTGACGTGTATATTGTAAAAAACATGGTTCCCAAAATGGATCCTTGAGAAACACTTGAATCGGCGAGGACACGACATTTTCGAAATGTTTTTAATGGATTCTACAGTTCGCGACAAGTCTGTTGGTAATTTTCTTTTTTTTTCTAAAACTTGGAAAATTCAAATGGCTTTTTTCTAGCGCCATTGCAACATGTGGTGACGTAATAACCAGATCAACCAATCCCAAAGTTGACAGCTCAAATCAATTTTGCAACGTTGCCATATTTTCAAATCTTAGGCCGCGCCCCCATAACAAGAATGAATGATTGACTTTCTCTTCATCAGAAATCATTTTGATGGACCACAACGATTCAAAATATCAAAAATAACAAGGTTTATGTGCACTGTAAAATCGACAATATATTGTTTTATGACAGATCGAATGTTTTTACACCCTTCAAATAGCTTGAAATTGCGAATAGTGTACTAGTTCTGACCTTCATAGTATGAGAACTTTGGCAACATTGCCGTTTAACGTCACAATCAACCCGATTACGGTCGTTTACGTCACAAAGAGCGCCAATATTAGTAGCTTCAAACTTTGTTGATCACCAAAAACGAATGGGAACTGTTGTAATTGAAATTTGACTCGAAAAATTTTGTCTGGGTACATTTATATATGCGTTATGTATTTTAAAGCATATTTAAAGCGATAATAATTCCCTGTGTCCTCGCCTATTGCCCTTCATCAATACAAACTTTCTGTCGCCTATTTATCAAGTAGTTTTTGAATATATCGATGAGTCCGATATAGAGTAGTATTTTCAATGAAATATTGATTGATTTATTGCAATCAAACGTCCGGCTGAAATCTAGAAGACTTAATGCTGTGCAATGTCCCTGATCGTTCGCTCAGGAAATGTCAATGGCAAAGCCAATAGAGCAGTGCAGCTGAGTGCAGCTGAGGCATTTACGGAATCCCGATTGTACTGAGGAAAGCAGTGAAAATTTCGTCAAGCTACCCCTGAGTTGGAACTCAATAGCTCTTTCTTAAACCCTCGACAATGTTAGTAGGATGCTTATTGCTCTCAAGTCTTTGTATTCCTTCTCAGGGAATAATTTTACTACCGCCTTACCCCCGATCTCCGGAAAACAGTGAATAATGATATGTTATGTACTGCACTATATATGGGCAACAATGTTGTAATGTAATGTAATCAACTTGATGTTCAGCCCATCACATCTACATGCGTTAGTTTTGATAACACATGATGTTTTTCTAACTAATAGATCGTTAACTCCTTCGATGTTGAGAAACCTAAAAATTTTAAGAGGAAGGATGTCCAAACAATGATGAGAGATGATCACAATAATATTCTACAAAGACGGTAACAGCGATCTAAGCAAATTACTCATAAATGGAAAAGAATTAAAAAAAAGGAAGATAAGAATTATTCAGCTATTCAGGAACACTCTTTTTAACAATAATCACTAATACAAAAAGCACTTCAATATAATTGCGACTCAACTGCTCCAGTGCAGTAAATACATCTATAAGGAGGCAAGCGACCAAAAATTGCAAGCATTTCCTAAAGGCTAATTTTTTAATATTACGTCACTTTGATGGAGTAGAGGAATAGGCTGCCGTCAGTCATCCGGTTTCGTTAGCGTTTAGCTTGATGGCGGCTTTAATTTTGTAAAGAAACTATATACCTCGCAACTACTTTCTGAAATCTGAAAATCGATTTGCGAGCAGTATAATAATTAAAAATAAGTTTTACGATCGTCAGTCATGCAAATCTTGTAAACGGGCGCGTCAATCACGCGTTAAACTTGTAAAAAATCGGTACATCGTGCAAGTACTTTCTAAAATCTATAATTCAGTATACGGGTGGAGAATATTATTATAATCACAAAAATATAGTCAGTCAGTATATTTCTGCAACAAAACAAAAAAAAGGGATTCAGTATTTCGAAATAACTTGAAAACTATACGTGATAGCAAAAATCAAAAAAATGATTCTTAAAGAGAAGGAAATTTTTAATAAAAAGCCGCCGATTTTATTAGAAATCGAATTATTCGCAGAATGACGCCATAATTTTTTTGCTTCTAGGAGCACATTTTACATGTGTACTTGATAATATCACCCTATGATATTGTTTAAAAATTGATTATTTTGTTAATTAGGTATTTCTAAAGTTAACAAAATATGAGAAATCGAGTAGATATTGTAATTTTTTTTTTTTTGACAAAGGCATTTTACAACGTTTTGAAAAAAATACGCTATTTGTTTATGAAATATTCATTAACAAATGGATGAGTTGAATATTTTTCAAAAATGTTTTTTTTCATAAGGTTGTTAAGAGTTTATTATATAATTGAAAAAAAAAAAATTTTTTTTTTTCTGTATAATAGTTTTTTTTATTTTTTTATAATTTTAATAATATATAAAGAATGTTTTTTTTTATTTATAATTGGTTCTTCTCTACCTAATAGAATTTTTTCCAGGAAAATGTAATTGTGAATTTACTCAAATTTAAACAAACTTCGATTGGCATTTTTTTTAATGGTACAAAAAATAATAATAACAACCATATACGGCAAAATGTCCCAAAAAAAGAAAAGTTTCATCCCTATAAAATGAAAATCCTGCATTCTCTCACGGAGGATGATCTAGACCGGAAGGTTGAATTTTGTGAGTGGTTAACAAGAACAATTGAAGGAGAACGGGGCTTCTTAAAACGTGTATGTTTCGCAGACGATTCTTAATGGAAAATCAACAAACAGAATGTACGATACTGAAGCGATACTAATTCACATATTTTTAGAGAGAGACATATCCAGTTTCCTTAAAAGGTGAATGTTCGGCAGGGAATTTGGGCAATCGCGTTGTTGGACCGATTTTCATCAGAGGCAATCTTACAGGAGTTCTTTACAGAAATCTTTTAGAAACTGAAATTGAACCTCGAATAAGACGAATTGTATTAAACAATCAGGATGAGTTTGAAAATCGTGAAATCATTTTTCAGCAGTATGGGGCACCTCCACATTTCGATCGCATGGCTAGAGAGTCCTTCGATACGAACTTTCCTGGGCGATGGATAGGTCGCAGGGGAAGTACAGAATGGCCACCAAGATCTCCGGATCTCACACCTCTAGATTTTTGCCTTCAGGGGTATCCGAAGTCAAAAATCTACTCCACTGGATGCCAAACAATAGAAAAGTTGGAAGATACATGTGAAGAAATAGATGAACAGTCTTTCATCAACGTGAGAAAAGCTATTTATAATAGGGCACTTTATTGTCAAGATTTAGGAGAGGGGCCACATTATACACTTGATGGAATAATTGTTGGGGTTAAATAAAATTGTTATTCAAAAATAAATTATATTTTTTTAGCTAACTAATTTGTTTTTATGGTGAATTTACAGAACACATTCGTAGGCTTCGAAATTTTCCGGTAAGCGGTACTGTTTATCCTTATTAGACTCTCTTCACGCCTCTTATTAGTCGAGAGAGAGATTAAAGTACAAATTAATAACAACGTTTAGTAAGTAAAATGTTTTATCGGAAGTGACCAAAATCCATACTTCCAAACGTTAATATTTCGAAAACAATTGAATTTAGTACTAAAGTATATCGGAGAAAACTGTCGAAAATTATGAGCAGATTTCGGAAATGGAATTCTTTTCGAAAAAATTATTGAAGATGGCGCTCAACCGCCATTTCTAAACTTTTAGCTGTGATTTTTTCAATAAAAACTGGGTTTTTATCTCCTATTGGAGCCCTCTGAATTTCGTTGCGATATACCGGGTGGTTTAAAAGTTAGTAAGGGGGAACGCACTGTATATGAGAAGGGCTCCAAGAAGCGAAAAATGTATGTAAACATTTATGCTGTTTTATATGAAAACCGAGGTCCGAAACCTATGGATTGATTATCTAACGCCTAACTTGCAGAAACATTTACATATTTTTTTCCAACGGGACCTTGTTTTTTCAAGTGCTAAAAACACACCATATTTAATTAACATTTTTTAAATTGTTATTAAATACTACAATTTTTTTTAATATGGTGTATTCTCTTAGAGACGGCGCGCGCATGCCGTAGGGGGAGCCCAATTTTCAGCGTTATGTTAAAATTAAAAATAATGGTGATAGAGTTCCTTGGTTTTTTCATTGGAAATTTCCTCCTCTTTGAGAATATTTTTTCCGTTTCTCGCTATCGCTCACAGTTTTTGAGTTATTCCCAAACAACTGGACCCCTTTTTTTTGTTTTGTTTTTTTTGTTAATAACAATTGCAATTTTCGTCAGAAAAAAAAACAAAAAAATATCTTCCTCAGAATTGCATCTCAAATCGAATGAGCTATTGCTCATATTTTTTGGAGAACTATTATTCGCAGGAAGCTCATTTCTCTACTAGACTATAAAATAGGTTCGCAATATTGAACAGCCAGTTGCCATATTGAAAACATTATGCTGATTTATGGCACCTTCGATGACTCACTTGAATTCCCCCCCATCTTAATTTTTCAGTTTTGTATTTTTGGATAACTTGTTGGATATCCATGATTTATTTGGGATATTTGACGAGTCCCTCTTTTTTCATATGTTCAGCTACAATTGATATCGGAGAGCGATAATGAAAAGTTTAGTCTCTCAAACTCGTAATGGCAAACGAAATGGACTAATGTCTGCTCCCATAAAACGTGGGACGATGAAAGCTTTATGATCAAGGATATATCTGGAAATACGTGACACATATGCATTTAATTTTGCCTCCATACACCGTATGGGTAATACAGGAATTCAACGTTGAAACGAAATATATTTTACGAAAATAACTAGAGGTGGAAAAAACTCACACTGGAAACGGTTCCCCATCCTGCTCTAAGCAATGTGCAGCTGTTAAGATCCAACGGGGATGAATCAAACTTCCCCCACAAAAAGTCAAGTAGGAGTTGTTGATATGGAGCATGAGACTAGCTTGGAATGGCACTTCTCCTAGATTAGGTTCTATTGGTTTATGATTACCCTACAAATATTGAATAAGAAAATGGATCAATTGAGGGATTCAAAAATTGTTATGAGAGAAACACTGAAATGAAAAATGTATTATACAATATTTTTTGTACAACTGTTACTGATAGTAAAAAAAAAAAGGAAACCAACACATTTTTAATAACCTTTTGTAGGATTCGAACTTACGATCTCTGGACTGAGAGGCAGACGCTCCAGTCACTTGAGCTAACAAAGCACTCGGTAATAAATTCCGGTATTCTGAATTTGTTCTCTATTCTGAATCTTTCGAAGTAGGTTTTAGTCTAATAGACCAGGGTCGATAATTTTTCAAACCAAAAAAAATAATAGTAGGATGAAACCATTTGCAGAAGGAAGAGAATATAACAAAAATGAAAGGAAAAATAATTTACGGGCGATCTGAGGTCGGGAAGTGGAAGAGGGTGAGTTTTTAAGGGTAAAAAACGGTTTATTTCGATTTCCGGCAAAACTACAAGTCCTATGAAAAAAAATTGGAAATTGGAAAAGTTGTAGGTAATAAAAAGATCTACTACTTTTGTATCCACACTTTTTTCACATAACCTCAAAATGTATGTAAAAAATTCAAATAACCAAGTTTTTGGGTTTTTATTTTTAACTTTCACAAAAAAACTTTTTCATCCACGAAATACGGTGGAAACTTACCTTTTCATGTCCCGAACACACTGTAATTTTTTTGATTCAAAATATTTATTTTTTCATCTTATTTTGACTTAATATCGAAAAAGCACCCTAATTTTCAATCAAAAATTCTTCCGTCAAAATATCAGCTTTTTAAAAAAGTCGGTGGGCTTTTTGTTCGTCGAAATCTCTTTTTTCTGATGGTATGAAGAAGATACACATCACTATGGTAAATGTTCTCAGAAAATGCAAAGAAATCACAGGTAGTAAGGCCCAGACCCTCCTACCCGCTTCCCCACTTCTCTATGAAATACCTTTTGATGGGCTAAAATTTTCCGTAGGTCACTCAGTAAGTTATCTTGGAATAGCAATAAATAGGCATCTACGCATATAATTTAAAGATTCTACAACTTTCTCAAAATATTGTAGATGTCTTATTAAATATTAACTTTACGTTTCTTTGCATTTTCTGAGAACATTTACCCTGGTAATGTATATTTTTTTCTATACCATCAGAAAGTAGAGATTTCAACGAACAAAAAGCCCACCGAGCTTTTTAAAAATCTGATATTTTGACGAGAGAATTTTTGATTGAAAATTACGGTGCTTTTTCGATATTAAGTCAAAATAAGGTGAAAAAATAACTATTTTAAATCAAAACAATTACAGTGTGTTTGGGACATGAAAAGGTAAGTTTTCACCAAATTTCGTGGAAAAAAATTTTTTTTGGAAAAATGAAGAACCAAAAACTTGGTTATTTGAATTTTTCACAAAAATTTTGAGGTTATGTGGAAAAAGTGTGGGGTACAAAGTTGTAGATCTTTTCATTACCTACAACTTTGCCCTCCATAGGACTCGTAGTTTTGCCGGAAATCGAGATAAACCGTTTTTTACCCTTAAAATCTCACCTCCTTCCACTTCCCGACCTCAGATCGCCCGTAAATTATTTTTCTTTTCATTTTTGTTATATTCTCTTTCTTTTCCAAGGGGTTTCATCCTACTATTATTTTATTTCACTTTTTACCATTTTCAAAGGCCTCAGCCCTGGCCTATAAGAGCTGGCTACGTAAATTGAAAATGATAAGGTACAAGTGAAATTATTACATAGACAAGTTTGTAGGCCAGAAGTTGATCCCGGAGCCGAGAGCGGGGATGGGCGGTCAAAGATTTTTCCAGAGCGCCGCTCAGCGCTCAGATAACTCCAAACACTTCATTAATTGGTAGCCCATTTGGATAAATCGCTTAAAGTAAAAAAGCGTACTAAAGTTAATTTTTCAAACTCTTAAAGGTCTTGTACCTAAAAGGTGTAAGAAAAACAACCCATTTGTCCACCACATTGGAGGCAGCTCCAGCATCCACGGCTGTAGACCTTTTCCAACCCTGGGATCACCGTTAGGCCCACTGGTAATTGCGATCTGGCATCGAAAGAATCGGTGCTTCTGGGGATCGGCTCTCTCTCGAGGGCCGATCTACTAGAAGTACTGGGGACTTTGCTGGCCTCAATTGGCGAAGATCTAGTGAGAATACCAATTATTAGTTCGCTGATGAAAGCCAAAAACGACGTCGGAACATGTGACAATGTGCCTGCCACGAAAAGACAGAAACCAAACCCTTATCCACCACTGCCAGTTTCCAGAGGTATCGTAAAACCTCAATCTACTTCTCAAGTAATGCGAAGAAGCTGTAGATCAGCAATACCTAGTACATCAGCTTGTAAAAATGATAAAACTATTGCTATTTCTAATAGATTTGATCAACTGTCAAATATGACGGAGGATGACATGAACGTCACCCAGCTCGATAATTTCTCGAATCCAGGGGCGGACTCAGCTCCTGCGCGTATTTCGAATGCGGGTACAGAAAACGAAAATAACAAAATTCAAAATTGTACAGGGGGCCAAAGTAACCCCTCCATAACCTTTCTGGATGAAAATTATGACAGAATTACACCGACAGATGACGTCAACATGGAATCAACCAACATGACGGACCAACCACCAACGGAAATGACTCCACGCACGATACAAAAACAAAATGTGCCCCCCATCACTGTTGGGGATAAAAATAAGTGGGCCGCAGTGAATTCGTTATTCAAATCGAATAACATCAAATTCGATAAGCTGGCAAAGAATGTCTATGACGGCATCAACATTTTTCCAAATTCATCAGATGACTATCGCAAAATCTCTAGTATTTTCAGGGATCAAAAAATCCCATATCATACATATAGTCTTCCTGAAGATAAAAAGCTCAGGGTCGTATTTAGGGGCGTCCCAGAGTTTCTAACATGTGATGATATCAAAGCCGAGCTGATTGAGAGGGGGTTCGCCCCGGAGTCAGTGGCTCGAGTCCATAAATAAAATGGGGAGAAAAAGGCTCTGCCCCTAATCCTCGTTATTATTGATAAAGAGCAGAGAGACATTTTTAATATCAAAGACATCCTCAATATCCGTGTGACAGCTGAGCCGCAGAGGCCTAGGGCTTCTGTGGGTCAGTGTCACAGTTGTCAGAAGTTCGGCCACTGTCAGCTGAACTGCAGTGCCGTCCCCGCCTGCGTCAAGTGTGGGGAAAATCATATAACTAAGGATTGTCAAAAACCTAGAAATGAAAAAGCAACGTGTGCGAACTGCAGTGGGGAGCACACTGCGAATTATCGAGGATGTCCCAGATGTCCTCGAATAAGGCGTAGGGTGGACCCCACGAGCACCGAGCATCACAATCCCATATATTTCCCCGCAAACTCGGGCAGGACACAGGCGGGGGTGTCATATGCAGCGGCGGCCCGTGACAACCCCCCTGCCCAGCCAGCTCAAATTAACAGCCCCAGAGACATTCTTTCCACTTTAGATCAAATGAGGGCGCTGTTTGCACAGTTCGCTGAAGCTGCTGCAGTATTTTCACACGGTTTTAATCCCAATTGATGGGTGAAAGGCAGCTTCCGAATTTCATTGAAGCAGTGAGTTGGAATTGTAACGGACTTCTTCAGAATAGACTTGAGTTTCAAGAGTTTCTTGTAGATAACAACATTGATGTTGCTTTTCTGCAAGAGACTCGTCTTAAAGGAGAAACTGTTAGATTTCCTAACTACAAAATGCTCAGAAATGATTGACTTGGACGTCCGGGTGGTGGCGTTGCCATTTTGGTAAAACGGTGCCATCCGCATGTTCAGCTTGGCATTTCCGATGATGATACCCATGGTATAGAAACAGTAGGCATTGTTTTTGAAACGAGGAATGGTCCTCTGCGTATGATCAGTGCTTACAATCCTCCGAACAATCGAATACTTCCTGAGGCGCTTGATACACTCTTGATGGAAACAGATCAACCTGTTTTGGTCATGGGTGATCTGAACGCACAATGGAGTCGTGTTACCAACATGAATGGTAGGCGACTGTGGCAACATTGTGACAGGTATGAATACCAGGTGTTGGCTCCAGGTGAGCCGACGCATTTTGGCCACCTCGGACCTGACGTACTTGACATTGCCCTGGCCAGGAACATCACCTGGAACTGGGACATCCACGTTCTCTCCTAGTTGGGCTCTGATCACAACCCGCTGATTTTATCACTGGGGGGCGATCCACCGCCCCAAACAGATTGTCTGTGTACAAAAGTGGATTGGGAGAGATTCAGTTCACTCCTGGAGACAGCTTACTGCGCTCCTGAGAGAATGGATTCTCCAATTGAGTTGGATGAGGCCGTAGCGCGTTACGAACTCACCATCAAGAATGCTTTGGAGGATTCCTCTCGCAGAGAACCGGCTCCTAAGTTTCACGATGAATTTCCTCGACGTATTAAAGATCTATTCGTGAGCGAAATCGAGCGAAGAGGGCTTATCAAAGGAGTCTGTTCCTGCGGACAGAATCCGAGCTAACGAACTGAATAGGGAGGTTAGAGAAAACATATCAGAATTCAGGAATGAGAGATTTGGCACAACACTTCGAAATTTAGAGAATAGTGATCAACTTTGGAAACTTCATCGAAATTTAAAAACAAAAAAATCTGATTTTCCCCCTATTCATGGTGAGGCCGGTATGTGCTATGACCCTGAGTCCAAAGCTCAAGCCTTTGCAGACTCGATGGAAAGGCAATTTAGATTGAATGAGCATCCAGATGATGATCTGGATCGAGAACTTTTGCTGGAAGATCGAGTTCGTCGTACTCTAAGAGAACCCAATCATGATGTCATTCGTTCGGCTTCGATGGATGAACTCAAGGCACATATTAAAGGATTAAATCCCAAAAAAGCACCTGGTTATGACGGAATTACTAATCGTATGATTAAGTATTTTCCGGATAACCAGGTGCAGTCACTTCTGAATATAATCAATAATTCTCTACGCCTTGAAAGATTCCCTCGAAGGTGGAAGCATGCCATCGTAGTTATGATTCCAAAGGAGGGACAAAATCCGACCTTTCCGCAAAATTATAGACCTATCAGTCTGCTTTGCAATTCAGCTAAGTTGGCTGAAAAGTCGTTCTAGAAAGGCTTGACGAAGAAGTGGAGGACAGAAATGTCCTACCGAATGAGCAGTTTGGCTTTAGGCGTGCTCATTCCACCGAGCTTCAGGTTCTGAGGCTGGTGGAAGACGCCATAACATCTTTGAATGTCAATAACAGTGCCCATATAATACTGTTAGATATCAGTAAAGCTTTTGATAGAGTTTGGCATGAGGGCTCACTCTCCAAACTCATTGACTTCCACCTGTCACGGAGCCTGGTGAAGTGGATCAAGTCGTTCCTCATGGGTAGGACATTTCAGATAAAGGTCGGCAATTCTCTCTCGGGTTCGAGAGAAATTGAGGCCGGCGTTCCTCAGGGGGCAGTGTTGTCTCCATTATTATACGCCCTCTATACATCCGATATTCCAAGGAGTGAACACGTGAAGATATCCCTATTCGCTGACGATACGGCTTTGCTTTCCTCTTCAGCCAACCACTTGATGGGTGTCGTTTACTTGCAGAATGCATTAAACGACCTCCAGCAGTGGTACCTGGAGTGGAAGATAAGGTTGAATCCTGACAAAACGCAGGCAATTTCGATGGGACGTAAGAGAAACAACCCGGAGAGGGGTGTGTCTGTCTCTGGAAGGGAGATAGAATGGTCAGAACAAGTCAAGTACCTGGGGGTAACGGTGGATCGCCGGCTCACCTGGAGACCACACGTCAAAATTATTAAGGACAAAATTGCAAAGAAGATCTGCACATTATATCCACTCATCAACAGGAAGAGTAAACTCTCCCTGAAAAACAAAGTTCTGATTTATAAAATGATGTTCAGACCTGTCATTTTGTACGCCTCAGCCGCCTGGGGCCAAACCTGCAAGACTAGCATTCGCGTCCTGGAACGGGCGCAAATGAAAGTCCTGCGTATGATAACGAATGCTCCGTGGTATGTGCGGAACGATCGGATCCTCGAAGACTTGAACCTGCCTTCCATCAGGAGTATTATCAGAGACCGCAACCGGAAAGTTTTCGATTGCGCAATAACCCATGAGAACCCCCTCGTGAGGGAAGCCACTGATTATAACATAGACGACCCCTCACGCTTCAAACGTCCCAGGCACTCTATAGAGTGATGGGCTACTTACCAATCCATACTGGGTAGTGAAAGCTGCACCCTCTATAGAAATATTATCATTTTTCCAAATTCAGATTCAAACTTCTCTTCTCGGCCATCTTTGAGAACCATCATCATGGAAAGTGCTAGAGACCGGTCTCTTGTCCTTATCCAGTCAAAATTCTGAATTCGTGAATGGCTGTTGCCCACTTATTTGATGTCCAAAGAGTAAGAGCCTTCGGGTTACACTTGACTTTAGTAACAGTGATAGGAGATAATGAACCCATTTGGATGAACGCTCGCTTTCAAAGTGCAAGGACCTGGGTTCGATCATACGACGGCGTATAGGCGCCATCCTACCAGTATATTTTTTTATTTAATTCTCAAAATTTGGACTTTTATTCTCAAAATTTTGAGAAAAAATCTCAAAATTTTGAGAATAAAAGTCAAAATTTTGAGAAAAAATCTCAAAATGTTAAGAAAAAAAGTCATGATTTTGAGAACAAAAAAGTTAAAATTTTGAGAAAAAAAGTCAAATTTTGAAAATGAAAAAATTTAAAATTTTGAGAAAAAAAGTCAAAATGTTGAGAAAAGATCTCCAAATTTTGAGAATAAAAGTCGAAATTTTGAGAAAAAATCTCAAAATGTTGAGAAAAAAAGTCAAAATTTTGAGAATAAAAAGTTAAAATTTTGAGAATAAAAGTCAAAATTTTGAGAAAAAATCTCGAAATTTTTTGAAAAAAGTCAAAATTTTGGGATTATAATAAAAAAAAATCTGGTAGGGTGGCGCCAATATGCCGTCGTACGATCACGAGCTGGGTTACGATATATTTTTTTTTTTCTATTACACTCAAATCAACCACAAAACTTCTACAAGGCACCAAAATATATTTTTCTTCAGTATAATCACCCCCAAGACATAAAACAGCATTTTCACAGAGCATCACTTGCTCCGCAGTGGCCGAAAGTTGCTGAAAATTTCTCTGAACCTGGTTTTTCGGCGTACTTTTTCCAGGAAATAGCTCTAATTTTTTCAACGAAAGTATTATCCGTAAATATCAATTGTTCTATCATGATCATATTATAGATATTTCTCATAAGCGAATAAATAGCAGGGAGGGATACAAACCTTTGTTTGACTTGAAATGATTTATTTCTACATAGGGTATCACAAAACATCGCGAGGCGACCTCCTACTGCCTCTTCACAGAGGCATTTCCCCATTTCATCCTTGAAATACAGAAGTAAATGCATTGTCAATAATAAATTGCGAGGTGTTCCGTACTGAGTAGATAATATATATATCTTATATATAATTTGAATTGATTTTGAATTTGGTCATACGCGTTAATTTTTTATGAAAATAAAATATATCAGTGCAGCCCTGAAATTGTGTGTAGTTATAGATTTCAACTGTATAAATTGTGTAAAATTATTGCCTGAAGCCTAGGCCGGGGATTGAACGTTGCCAGAAGTCGGTAAAGTTGTGAGAACATTGTTCAAATTGAAAGGGGAAACATTCTCAATTGAGAATGTTTTCCTTTTCAATATGAATACCCCACAAGAGGTTATCTTGACGATGGAAGATAGTGACTAAAGTTTATCTTTCAGCCGCAGATGATTCCACATCTGATTTTATGAACATCCTGTTTATATTTTCAACAGATCAATTGTTCAAATTATGATGACAATGTGCAGTTCTCGCGATTTCGTTTTAATATTATTTACGTCTTGAGAAAGCTGTACATAACTTGCTAGAGGGCAAAATGATGGCTAAATATATACAAAATGATAATATCGTAGAAGCGGTCAAACTTTTTTTATGCAGTGTTGCCAATTTTTTTTGTATTATAATTAACTAAATGTTTTTGTTCCATCGCAAAGAAATTCTTACAGCATATCAAATGATAGCCATGTGTTTTGGTCGCACTAGCTGGCAAAGTAATATACGAATATTTGAAATTTAAAGCGACACGAATATCACTATTCACTAGACTTTTTCAACTTGTCCTCGCGAATAAAATAACTTTGTCTCTTGTGTCGGTGCACTGGAAGATGAAAAATGGTTCAGAGGCCATTTTTCGTCTTTTGAACAAAATATACTGTGTAGGAAACAACTACAGACGGACTGACGCTTGACGGATGAACTATAACTCTGTATACGAATATACACTCGCACACATATGATGTTTAAACTCGGCGCTCACTTGTCATAATGTTTCTCACTTAGCCTTCCGCAATTGCATATACAGTTGGCTAACAGTATAGCTTAATAATGAGAAAACAAATTGCCCAAACTGCACCTTGTTATTTGTATTTGAAAGAATTGCTTTTCGTTTTACCAACTTCTGGCGATATTATCATTTTTCATACACAATTTTCTTACATTTTCACCGACTTCTGGCAACGTTTAATCCCCGATCAAGACTTCTGGCAATAATTTTTGGCAATTTCTACAATTAAAAACCGTAACTTCATAAAATTTCAGAGCTGCACTCAAAGATTTTAATTTCCTTAGCAATTAACACGTTTGACCAAATTCAACTCCAATTCAAATTATATATAGAATATATTTATCATCAGCTCAGTACGGGTACATCTTGTAATTTATTATTTACAATGCCTTTAATTCTATTTTTCAAGCATAAAATGGAGAAATGCCCCTGTGAAGAGGCAGTAGGAGGTCGCCTCGCGATGTTTTGCGATACCCTTTGTGAAAATAAATTTATTCAAGTCAAATAAAGCTTTATATCCCTTCCTGCTATTCGCTCATGAGGAAGATCTGTAATTTGATCAAGATAGCAATAAAAATTCACGGATAATATATTTCCTGGAAAAAGTGTGCTGAAAACCAGGTTCAGAGACATTATCAGCAGTCTTCGGCCGCTGCGCTGTTTTGTTTTTCAAGAGGTTGTGCGGTTGAATCTCCTTAGGTAATATATTTTGGTGACTTGTAGAAGTTTTGTGGTTAATTTGAGTGTAATAGGAAAAAAAAGTACGTGACCCAGCTCGGGATCGAACCCGGGTCCTTGCACTTTGGAAGTGAGCGTTCATACGAATGGGCTACCAGGCCTTGTTGAATCAATGAAGTGTTTGGAGTTATCTGAGCGCCGGTCGTCGTTCTGGAAGAATCTCTGGCTTCCCGCCCCTGCTTTCAGCCCCAGGACTGACTTCCGCCTGCAGAGCTACACACAGTATTCATTATTCAAGTATAACCAGAATTATTTCGATAAGTATAATCCATTTCTTTCAGTTAGTTGGATTATTGGAAGGTTTGAACATTTTGGGAAAGTTTGCGTAAACATATTTTTCTCAATTTTGATGAAATAAAACTGATTTGTTGGAATGTTCATTGATAGACAATGGAGGATGAAGCATGGAAATATTATCAATGAGATTTTCAACAAAAATGTACAAAATATGTTTCGGAAAAAATGGCGAGGCAGTAGAAAAAGTAAAATCGGAGTCATTATTAAATTTCAACTGCGATCCTGAGAATTATGTCCCCTGGTCCCCAGTAAGTGCCTACTGCAATTGAAGACATCGATTTTTCATCCCATTTCAATACCCTGTATTCAAAAAATTTAATGAGCCCTGGATTATTGACAGGCACTTATAAAACTCCCTGTATATTGCAATCTTATTTCCACAATACTATTTTTTCCGAGCATTCCCACAGGAGCGCTCGGGAAATGGAAAACCGTGTTTTTCTAATTCATCAAAGTTAGTGCATTGCATTAACGAAATCTGATAGTTATGGATATACTTACATTCACAATGGAAGCACTTTCCGAAAACTCTAATAACCCCAACAAAAAACATAGTATCATGTTATCTTTTCATTCGAAATATTCCATGCACAAATGCACTATCTCTAATTGGCATGAAACCTGCGATGTTTCAGGAATGAAAAATTGGATGAAATGATCAAAATGGACATAGTGCTATTACCATGATACAAGGCTCTTTGTAGAAGTTGGCATTGGAAATAAATGGACCGTAGAAATTACTGGTGGGATGCAGAGGCGTATCTATGGTTTTAGTAATTTGAAACGGAAATGACCATGTGATAGCTATCGCTTCAAGTACTCCATGCATTCTGGTTTTGCATAATGGCCGTGATAACGTAGCGCTATTGGCAAATGATTAGTATGAGCTCAAAGAACTCTAACAAGCTTGAACATACACGAACATAGAACGATGATTTGACGAGGAAGATGTTCTATTTTATTGAAAGTAAAAATTCATTTTCATTGAGTGCATTTGTGGGATATCTAATTTCTTAATTCTACGTCAACATTTACGGAAGATACGGGAGTGCTTCTATGAGAGGTGAGACACCCTGTATGAATACTTAAGTGCCCCAGTTGGAAAGTTTCTGATTTTGAAAAATTAGGTTGGGACATGATGTGGAAAATCAGTATAATACCACTTTTATTACAGAGATTGATCACTAAAAACAATGATACCGTTAAAAAAAAAACCATTTTTGCCATCAATTTTTCATTAAAAATTACTTTAAAAATCAGAAAATTATCCGACCGTTGAGTGGCATTCCGTAGAGTGACGTCACGATACTGTTGGGACTCCGGCCACATGCATCGTTTGGAAATGACAGTCGATGAAGAAGAAGATGTCATTCAAAACGTTTCATGTTTGGATTCTGCAGCTATGAAAGGTAGAAATATAAGACGAATCGATAGTAATGGGGATTATATTATTAAAATCAAGAGAATCAGCATTATTCATTGGAAAAACCCATGTTCGTTTGTTATGGAACTTTGCAAAAATACATCAATACATAAAAAATTGAGTTATTTACACTTTTATTTATTGATTCACGTTATTTTAGAAACTTACAACTAGAAATTTATTGCATTACTCATTTTTACGCTGTCGAAAACCATCTGAAAATCCATGGAACTTGTCAGTAACTTTTGTAGCAACATTTTTTTAGCAGCAACCCTTTTTTTGTTTTCAGGGGGTTGTAAACATGCGATATCTTTTTCAATGTGGTTATATCGCCGGAACGAAGAACCTGCTGTTACCGAAGTACTGTGCTATTGAAAGAAATCCGTTTTATCTACAGTAGAAACAACTGAAAAATTCGTGAAAGTCGTATCTGAATTCGATAATTCTCCTGTTGTTTCTGCGCCATACACAAACAATGCGAAAAAATACTTTTCACGTGAATTTTTAGTGACAGCTCAGGAAAAACAAGTTGACATGCAGTTTACTCGATATTATTCTAATATTGAAGATCGTGAAATCTTGTGTTTGTCTATGCATCAAATTGTAAAACTAAAAATTGTATTAGAAACGTAGGAAAAAAAATTACTGATAAAGTGATATTCGTAGATTCCAAATATTCAATAAAAAAAGTCATGTCCCAACCTAATTGGATAACAATTTTTTTTAAATCGGAGCTGTTTTGATTGGTGTAGAAGTGAAACTAAGCTCCAGCAAACAAACATGCAAATTTATTACGTGGAGCATAAAATGAAGGCAGCGGGGTGCGCGGCGCATCCCTTCGCCGGAAATTGCCGGGGGAAGTCAATATCAGCGAGACAGCTATTTGAACGGGCACACACGTGAGGGCAAACGCCGTTGCGAGAGGTCGTGCGGAGAGAGCATTTTTGAAATGTTATTGTTTAACGCTGCAGATTTCACGTTGCATTTTCATGTTATTTTGTTTTTATCATTCCTTTAAAGTAATTCAATGATCTTCGTTGATTGGTTGTTTGGCCAGGCTCAAAATCAGTTATTTACATTAGTAGCTTAGTTATTAAGACTAAAAAGGTGAAATTCAGTTTTCGCTTTGCAATTAATTTTTTTGTCGTTTCAATTTTCTGTTAAAAAGTTTATATTTTTTATTTTTTTGTGGCTAAAATAAACTAATTGCTACCTACTTAATTTTTATTACTTTTCAAATACTTACTTACCCCCACCTCACTTCAACTAACAAGTGTTATTTACTATAACTAGCTGGTACCAGCAGCTTCATCCGCGTTGAACTTGGTAATTTTTGTGACGACTATTACAGATTCACTCGCCCTTTTGGGGACGGAATTTCTAAAAATACTAAAACACGTATTTCTTTATTTGTAACAAAGACCTCGAATATCAATTTTTCATGACCCTCACTTCGAAAATAACGTTACCCCCACACAAACTTTCACCGCCCTTTTGGAGATGCATTTCATAAAAACACTGGAACATGTATTTCTTTATCCCTAACGAATACTCAAACTACCATTTTTTATGACCCCAACATGAAAACTAACGGAACCCCCATGCAAATTTTCAACCCCAATATCACCCATTTAAGGGTTGAATTCCTAAAAACACTGATATACATATTTCTTCTATTTGTAACAAAGACTTGAATACCAATTTTCATGACCCCCAACTTGAAAACTGACGGAATTCCTATACAGACTTTCATTTCCAATTTTACCCCCATTTTATTGCTTCAGTTTAGGGGTTGCATTTCCAAAAACACCCGAACACATGTTTTTCATCTGCAACGAAGAACCCCAACTACCAATTTCATGATCCTAACTTCAAAACTAACTATACAGACTTTCAACCCTCATTTTACCCTTTTAGGGTTGAATTTCAAACACATTTATCTTTATTTCTGAAGAAGAGCTCAAAAACTAACTTCCATGACTGACTCTGATTTCAAAACCAACTGTATTTTCACTTTCACCCCCTACTTACCCACCTTATCACCCCTTTAGTGATGAAATACCAAAAAAATATGCTGTCAAAATCGTTGCTCTTAGGTCCAGCGGTGTGGTCTGGGCGTTGATCGCATAAATTTATTAACTACGAATATTGATGACTGGCTAAGAGCAATGCAATGAAAGTGAAGTTGGGTTGTACAGTGCGATCCGCAGGTACGAAATAAATTTATTTTTAGCGTTATTATGTATTTGTTTGAAAAACCTGAAACAGGTCGATTTCTATTGTCAATTTGACAATTTACACTATATTACCCCCTCCTCGCACCCCCTCTGAATTATGAGCACCTTGTTCGAAAAGGATTTCTATTCTCTGTTCAGCAATATAGAGTTTTTTCAATTTGGTGCAATCATAACTAAGAAATTTATTTTGAAAATGTAAATTTTTTATATTTTATGTAGAATGAAAGAAATAATGTCACATAATGTTTAGGAAGTAGTTTTCAATTTATTTTACAATTAAATTAAATGTTCCGAATGACCGCCATTCACTTTTCGACAAAAAGCAAGCCGATCTTGTAATTCTCGTTCAACATTTTGTAGGACCTCAGGGGTTATGTTGTTAGTTTCTTCCGTTATCCTTACTTTTGAATCTGCAATATTGTCTGGTCTATTGAATTATACTTTTGATTTCAAATAACCCCATAAGAAATAATCAGGTATTTTCTTATCTGTTTTGCTAAACGTCAGGAAAAAGTCGTTCAAGACACCGAAAAATTATTCACAAAACCCACTTAAATAATGGTATGTCAGTCTGGTAGACTACTGTTATTTTGATATGTAAGTTGCTGACACACGTCGATGTATTGAAAAATATTTGTGTGTATATTTGATTTAACTATGGCTCTTTTATCCGAAACACAAACAATAGACATTTTAATTATGATTGAATGCGATAAAACAAGAACTCAAAAGGAAGTTTGTGAACTGTCACAGTCTACAGTTAGCAAAATAGAAACAAAATGATGTAAGTAAATCATCGATATGAAGAAAAATACCATCCTTATAAAATTCAGTCGGTTCATGAGTTAAATGATCCTGATAGAAGGCAACAATTCTGTGAACTGATGATGGACAGAATGGAAGCAGATTTGTTGTTCGTGAAAAAAATCGTTTTTTCTGATGAAGCTACTTTTCATTTGAATGAAACGGTTAATAGACAAAACTGTAGATATTGGAGCAGAGAAAATTCTCATTGCATGTATGAGGCTCACACACAGTATCCTAAAAAAGTAAACGTTTGGGCTGGTATCATTACCAACAGAATTATTGGCCCTTATTTCTTTGAAGACACAGTTAATGGTGAGGTTCATCTAGATTTTTTTAAGAACCTTTTACAGCCTACATTAAAAAGACCCTTTCCAGATGTTAATCATCCAAATGCAATACATAGATCAATTTAATACCAACAAGACGGAGTTCCACCGCATTACCAACGTATTGTTAGAGATTATTTGAACGAAGTTTTTCCCAATAGGTGGATTGGAAGACGTGGAACTATTGAATGGCCGCCTAGATCCCCCGATTTGACTCCTCCCGATTACTTCTTATGGGGATATTTAATATCGAAAGTATATTTCAATAGATCAGACAATTTTGCAGATTCAAAAGTAAGGATAACGGAAGAAATTAACAACATAACCCGTAAAGTCCTACAAAATGTTGTACGAGAATTCCAAAATCGACATGCTTCATTTGTTTTGGCTTCACATTTGCTGTCTTTATTATCAATTTTGGTACCTAATACATATATGGTTGATCGTGGATCAGTCAGTCAGTGAGTCAGTTAGTCAGGAAATGTAATTATATATGTACATATTACCCCAAACACGGGGTAGCTGCTGTGAACCGCTGAAGAGATCCCTCGACTGTCTTCCGTCTCCATCATCAAATTAACTTCCCGCCTCCATTACGTTGTAGTGTCATCAAAACTACATATGTTTGTCAAGTTCCAATAGAATCGGTTCACAGGAGTAAAATCAATGATTCATCCCCTATTTCTCTACCCTTAGGGGTGATTTTTTTTCAAAATCAAATGAGACCCACTTCATACCCTGTACAATAAAAAAAGAGTCATCTAAATCGGATAACCCAGTACAAAGTTATGCGTGGTAGAATCGGTTAGAAAGTAAAAATTCAGTGAGTGAACCAACAATCATCCCCCCTTTTCCTACTTTTAGAGTGTTTTTTTTCAATTCCAAATGGGACCATTTTCGAGAGATACCCTATCCATTGAAAAAATATCATCAAAATCGGACTACCCTGTAAAAAGTAATGCGTGTTGACTAGAGAACCTCCTCCTTTTTTTTTTCGCCGGTTAACAAATCAATTTTAAAACGTCGTCTCTATTCCGAATCCTCAGCGGGATTTATACGATCAGGCCAAGGCATGCAGACCAGTTAGTCCATCATTATTAGAATTAGAAGAACTGATTCATAGGGGCATACGGGAAGTAGCTCAGATCGAGCAACCTCTACACTCAAACCTTAACTAAGAGGACAGTCATTCAAATCTCGATCTTCGGTATTCCATACGGTATCTCCCAGAAGACGAGAAGGGAGAGTCTAGCGGAGCCGTGGTTGGTAAAATAATAAACGAATGTTACGACACTGGTACATGTATATCGTCCGATATAGGTACATATCATCAACTGCATCTGATAAATCATTGCCAGAATTGTATGCTTTCAATGAATATTTTAACATTCGTCCGAATTCATGAAAATAAAATGAACGCATAATATAAATCATGATTTCCTGTACATGCACATGAACACATCATACTGATTGATATTTCGTGCAATGAAACAGGACATGGAGAATTGTAGATAATTAATCGAAATCCAAATTCGACGGGTCTGACATTCAGGTGAAGCGGAAGAACTATCAGTGCACTTGTATCGTAATTATATCGCACTTCAACCAGTCATGGGTGAATATCTCCCTGTCAGAATTGTGGTCGAAGATTCATGGAGTACCTGTTCCAGACGTTAGACATTGCATATTTTGACAATTAATCAGAATCTGTGTTCAGTAAGGAATAAAATGATTGACGTTATCTATTAATAAACGATGTAATATCTCAAGATGATGAGCCCGTACAAGCTTATTTCGGGCATCCAGCTCAGAGGTATGATTAAGAAATGAAATATAAAGTGGAGGCTCAATGATGAATGCGTGACAGAGGCTTACATCTCTCAATTTTTCTGTCGCTTAGCACGATCGCCGGGAAATAGGCGTGACGTCAGCACAGGTGTTTGCGCATATACACGGAAGCGCATTCAAATGCTTGTAAATGACTGTTTTCATACATTTAAAAAATATCTTTTTCATAACTGAAGGAAATAGTTCGGTATGTGGAGGTTTTTTGCTCTACAAAAGGTGGGGTTTTTTTGGTTCCGGGCCCCGATTAAATCCAAGTTTCTTGGGAGAGGAAGAAGGGGTCGGCGGAATCCGCCATCTTGGATAGAAAGTATTTTTTTTTTAATTTCTCAACGATTGATCCTACGACGAATTCAAATAAGACTAAATTTTCCAAATGTTTTGTATGAACACTTTCTTTGTACGTCTGATGTGAAACCAGTTACCGCGATAGAAACATGAACATTATTCCAAAAAACGTCAAATTGCTCGTTTTTCTCATTTTAAGAAATTATTTGTAGCTATTCACTATGAAATTATAATTATGTAAATCCAAAGTCCATTCATTTCCACACCACCATGGGGTAGAGTGAACGGCGCGTTTTTAAAATTGTATTGTCAGTAGTGATACCACTAGTGACTTAATTTTTGCAATAAGTCTGTCGATTTATTTCCAAACGACACTGAGTTGCTTGAAAACACAAAGTGAAAGGTCAAAAAATTTAAATTTGGTAGAATAAGAGGAAGAAATTTAATAATAATAAATAATTCAAATTCAATTATAATCATGAAATATTCGTTTCAACTATGAACAATTTGTTTTAAATATTATTTGTTACCTACCTATAACAATAAATAATTTTTTATGAACCGAACGTAATACATTATTCTCGACTATATTATAAATGGTGCAATTGTAAAAAAAATTAATAGTATGACCGTTTTCAGGTGGATACATAGTATTGTTGTTATTATTACTTGATGTACTTGGAGTACTCCTAAAAGTATTTACTATATTCTGATTCCATAGATTGTTGTTCACTAACGCCGGATTGTAGTAACTGACTAAATGCAGTGGCACGATTAGAGTGTTTTGTTATTTTTAGTTTTTCAGTGTCTAATCCTATCTTTTCTGCAGAGAGTTTTGTCCATTTTGATATTGTATTAATACCAATAGGGCTATTCTTGTACCAATTATTATTACTATATTGATTCCACTTGCCATTCGCTGTCTGTCATTGGTAATAATTCACCTTTTCGATATACGTTCCTGGTATAATCTCACAGGACACATTTCAGGATTTTTCAAATTTTGAGTAAGCCATTCAGTATCTGCACAGTTTTTATCACCACCTTGGCGGTTATATGCAATTCTAATTGTTAAACAGCTTTTGTTGTCAGTCTCTTCCTTAAAAAAAATGTAACATGGAAAAAGTTGCTTCGTTACCTCTCCAAGCTAGTTCTACTGCAGCTATGTAAAAAAACTTTTTTTGGAGTCCCTCTGGCGTGTCTTCGTCCCATTGTTAGCACATATTTCTATATCCGTCTGAAGTCATAGCGACAGAACTCATTTTCTTTTTCTCGGGTATGGCCTGCAACAATTTTCTCTCACTATCTCGAGCCGCCCTCGCCTCCTTGAACATTATATCTTTGAAGGGATCAATATGTCTCTGATACTCACAAAAATATTTTTTTTGTACTAATTTTGCAGTAGTGTTCCATATGGTTTTGATAACACTCTCCTTGTGATCACTACCATCAATTTTTCGCATATTGAATGCCCAGGAATGAATGTTAATCTTCCGTAGCTATTTTCTGCATCTAATTTGTAGTTGCGTTCCGCACAGAACGTCATAAATTGTCTCCATATATGAGTTTTTTTTTTTTTGTTACTGGGTATATTTTCTTCAATATTTTGATTTATTACTTCGTTTGAAGTAGC
The DNA here is from genome assembly GCA_018342105.1 of Gonioctena quinquepunctata. Lineage (NCBI taxonomy): Eukaryota > Metazoa > Arthropoda > Insecta > Coleoptera > Chrysomelidae > Gonioctena > Gonioctena quinquepunctata. The sequence goes on along the minus strand of JAFIRS010002892.1, from coordinate 92,173 downwards.
ACCGAAGCGACTCATTTTGATGTTTGCAGCCACAATTATTTTTGGTCAAACTGTCAAACTTTGCATTGCGATCCGTATCCATGGTTACGTCGTTCAAAACACGATGCTAATAGACCAATCAGAATTGAAAGACAGCTGGTGTTCTCGCGATAATACAAGCTGTATTTGGTTTTTGATTGGTCAGATTTTGTGAAAATTCCAAGGTGCGTAGAATAGTCCCCAGTATTCCGTAATTTATGTCCCGAAAATATTTCTATTATTTATTTCTTTTTGATGGTACTGGTCTGTAGATGTTGATGTCTTTAGAATCGTTTTCCTTGTCAGCTCTAACCCATTTTTCTCACTGAGAATCTGGGCTTCCATCCATATCATTGCCTTATCTTCGTCGTCGCTCTCGATGATGACCTCTGATGCATTCTCGCATGATTCACCATTGCAGAATCCGCATACAACAAAGCAATTCGCCTTGAGCAGAACCAATTAGTTTGGCGGAAATCGCGGGGGGCGTGCTTGGTGTCTGGCGGCTCGGCGTTTTGCCCTCGATTTCAAATTCTCCTCAGCCAGCACCAGTTTTTTAATTTGGGTTCGGGTATCAGGTCCACACTCCGGATGACCGATACCGGGTGGCTACAAGCTGATTTTGTCTTTACCGAACTCCAACTCGACCGGAGCAAATCCTGTCGATTCGTGGACCACCGGATTCAAAAATTCCTGAAAAGAAGATACATCCACGGCCCATTTTGAGTGCTGCCCGTGACGATATGATCTCAAAATCCTGCCGATTTCCCGCAAGCAGCGTTCCGAGGGGTTGGCCATCGGGTGACGAACTGAAATGTATACTAATTTCATCCCGAGTCCCTCCAGAGTCGTTTTCCAGGTTTTGGAAGGGAAATGCGTGGAGGAAAATATAATTCATGCAACCGGTTCAACATCGCACTCGAGTGTGCTTTCTTGATTGGATAAGTGTAACGTATTCAGTAAATACATTGTATATGATGAAAAAGAACATCACGCCCCCACGACTTCGTACGAGGGGACCCAGCTAATCGGTCGTCTTCCGACTAAGGAATTGTCTGCATTTGTGGTGGATTCGACAAAGTCGATATCTTCGTCTTTTGGCAGATGTCAGAGGTTCGGATAATTTTTTAAATATTTATTGACATTATTGAATGAATGTGATTTTTTGTGGCGGAACAACGTTTCTCGACATGTTTTTTTGGGTAACTGACAAATTGAATCATTTTTCTATAGTAAATATACTTTGGTGAACGCAGTAAATTATCAGGGTGAACTAAATGGTTTGCCCTTTCTTCACGTGTACAGATTTTCCTGATTATATTTTCATTTTCAGACTGTGGAAGGTTACCCAAAAATACATGTCGAGAAACGTTGTTCCTCCACAAAAAATCACATTCATTCAATACTCACTAGGATGGTATGGGCCGCAATGTGTTAGAGATTTCAAGAATATGGAAAATCTTCACAAGAAGTTCTCAAGTTCCCACAGTAGTCTTACTTTTCTATGCAGATGTCGAGATAACGGGATTATCCCGAAGGGTTTGGAATTGAAAACGCCATATCATAGCCAACAATGCAAAAGAATAATCGAAAGAGCGGGCCACGCAATGGTAAGAGAACGAATACAGTTTCACAGAAAAAACAAGGTTAATTTGTAAATTTTCATCAATAACCTGGAACACTTCATGAAACAAAATCTGATTCGCAATGACTATGAATACTTGCACCACTGCATGCACAATTCCTACAACTCATACAATCAAAAGAGAAACACAATACATATAAACAAATTTCAAAAATGATTGGAAGAGAAACAAATACACCCACAACACATATCAAACAATAAAATCTTTTCTGAAAAAACTGTTATCAATTTGTCATCAAGAAACTCAGACATACACGAAAAACTTTTGTTAGCGAAGGGACTGAACTTCGCTGTGGTACCCAAAATGGTTCCAACGCTAGGAATGATCACTGCCATCGAAGCAACAGCCCAACATTTACCCCCTGAAATAGCAAGTGATTACAGATCTGACTGCAAAAACGCACTAACACAGCCTTATCATCCAAGAAATAATTCAAACAAATACGAAAGCGGTGCATTGAGATCTCTTCGATCAGACAATCAGATTGAAATAATTCCAGCTGATGAAGGTAACGCCACAGTCATCATGAACACTACTGATTATGAGGACAAATGAACACAAATGATCTCAAACACCACAATCACATACTCAATCAAGACACTACCATATCAGTAAACAAAGTATACAAAAAACTAAACGAAAATCCTACCCCAAGATCTCAATTGACATCCGTCATTTGAAAAAGCGAAACAGACTCTGCAAGAAAAATCCAAATTATTCAAACACACTTGTATAGATTTTCCTGATTATATTTTCATTTTCAGACTGTGGAAGGTTACCCCAAAAAACATGTCAAGATTTCTTGACATGTTTCGGAAAAAGACTTCTCCTATGAAGGGAACGCGTCAACCTGAATTTTGTTTTTTCTGTTAAGTGCACAATCTGAAAAGTGAAGTCCTGGAGCTCAAGAAGGAAATTGGTCACAAGTCTTGTTGTGTACTGCTCGAATAATGTGTAAATTTTACATTTTCCCAAAATCAGCCTGGAAATTGAAGCAAAGAGAGAAATAGATAGCTGCTGTATAAAAAAAAAAGTGAGTGATATAATTACGATTTATCTGAAACAATTATATGTTTACGATATCATGAGTATTAATTACTAGCACAGCGCGAAAGTTAAATTATACTTAACTACTCCACCCAGAAAATAAGGTATCACTGCGAGACTCGAACCTTGGAAATCTCAATCCACAATATAAGAACGATGCTCATCAACTCGCTGAACTATAAGAACTCGTAATGAATCTGGATCGGTACTGGTAATATTATTGATTGCAAATTAGTGCATGGGTTGGTTCATGGTATTTTTGATATTTGATGAAAACATGTGAAGTGGCTTTGGGCATTTTGCAATTGGAGAAATCAGATTGGAACTCAATAATCGTACTATTATTTATTGCTGGTTTCGGTTTTCAGTATCCGTGATTGTAGGAATTTGGTGTTTTTTTTTTGAAAAATAATGCTGAATAAATGCAATTACACGCTACAGGAAAAAATTAATTAACAAGGCACAATTTAGGTTACTTACATCCAAAGATGTTTGATGAGTTTGACCTAATAATATGGGCTCGTATTGAATAACTTGGACGTTAATTCTCAGTTCTTCAACATTTCTCACATGTTGTGCAAGAACTAATTCATTTACTTTTTGAGGTTGAAAGAATAAATTATATTTTGTTCTTTCAAATCATGTTCTTATTGTAATATCCATTTGTTTTACTAATAAATTCAATGAATTGCACTTGAATATCGACAATTTTACTTATTTTTCCAAGTTTCTCAGTCGATTTTAATAGAAATTATCAAAAATGGCTTATCATCTAACTTTCAAATAATTCACAGGTCCCGGAATGTTGCGGACGCTAGGTGGCGCCGATGTCGTGCTCTGTTGGAGTTGCGATATTTTATGGGACTTATTCTGGATTTGGCTTGTAATAGATGACTAGATACTATTCCATTCTCTTCAATTCGAATAAAGATACAAGCAGCATAAGCCAATTTACTGGCGTCAACAAAAATATGTAAAGTAGTATTCCGTTGTGATATGTTGAATTTAAATAATGCACGAGGTATACTACATAACTGTAATGAATGGATTTGTTTCAACCACTTTTCAAAATTTCTAATAATTTCTTCTGGCAATTTAGTATCCCAATGTATTTTCAACTTTCAAGTTTCCTGTAATAATAATTTTGGTACTAGTGTTACAGGGCAAGTAAAACCAATTGGATCGAAGATACGTTGGGATGCTGATAATAAACCCCTCTTTGTTGGAATTTTTACTATTTCATTCAGTACATGAACATCGCAACACAATGTATCGTTTTCAAAATTCCATTGCAACCCTAGAACTGGAGTTATATTTCCTTTGATGGTTAATTCTTCATTGTTCTCAGTGAAAGTTTTAGAACCGTTATGAACCCATCCTCTCAAATCAAATCCTGCAGATGACATCAAATGTTTTGATTCCCCAATGAATTGTGAAAGCTCTTCCGTATCATTCACACTAGTTACACAGTTGTCTACATAGAAAGAGTTTTTCAATTTTTGTGCAGTTTCTCTCATGTTTTCAGGTGCCCTTTCCAAATGACATGCAAGTGTAGCTGCTAGTAAAAATGGACTTGAAGATATTCCAAAAACTACTCTGGTGTGTCTATAAATTTTTTGCTTTTTTGACGACAAATCTTCCCACACCCATGGAACGAAATTAGAAAAATTGATACACTAATCTCAATATACTTTGTGTAAATTCATGCCACAGTGGCAGTAAAAAAACTACACGCAACAAGAAAGTTCACTTCAATTTGAAGAAGATTTTGCTATAATAATGATAATGTTATTGGCAAAGACTGGGTTATACAAAAAAGGTGTTCATAGAAAAATTTAAGGGGAATTTACTCTTCTTTTAGATTTTTATCGTAGGATCAACCGTTGGAAAATTATTTTGTAAAAAAAATTTTTTTTATTTTTTATTTTAGAAGGCGCTCCGCGTCGACCTCCCCCAGGCTCGAAAACTTTGATTTTTCATCAGGGTCTGGAACTGAATACCATATATCAAAATCATTCCTACCCCACCTTTTGTAGGGTAGAGGACTGTTTTGGGCCCCACTGACTGGAATGAAAACGTTTCAATGATATGTGCGAATAGAAAAGCCAAACCGGGCAATGTATATTTTTCATAGGTATGACATACTAATGGAAAGCAATACAAAATCAATAGAATGAAAAATACTTTTCACAAATTCACTAATGTAGCAAATATTGTTTTTAAATGAAATCCAGAGAATTCAGGATAGCGATCAACTCAATAAAGCCTCTAGAGAAATATTTTGTATTTAAAAATTAAAAAATGAATAATTTTTCACGTGTAATTTCTCAGAGCGATGTTGCATGCAACGTTTTTATGCTAGGATTCGAAAGAAACGCTTCTGGCGCAAAACGGACGGAAAATAGGTACTTGACCAGAGAGAGAAATAGCGAGAACTATGCTATATACTTTGCTGGCATCTCTTTTTATTAGTCGCTGTCAGCTAAATGAATGATTATACGCATCGGTGGTTCAGTGGTGGAATGGATAGAATAGAATAGAATTTATTTGACCAAGTTACAGTTATGTTTTTGGCAAGTCAATCGGGTACAAAATGTTGATTAATATTGATTAAAATTGATTAAAGTGTACACCTAAAAATATCACAAAACAGGCATACAAAATCTACCCTACAACTAGAATATACACCTAGAAATATCACAAAACATACAAAATTCACAGTCGAAAAACAAGAACATGACTATGTCGAGTAAGAACTCAAAACACATTATTGAGAAGTGCGTTCTTGGATATTCCTCGGTGGAGTAAAAACAGTGGAACGGTATGTGCCGTTTTAGTTTTAATTTTAATTTGAAAATGCTCGCTTGCCACCCGTGTGGCCCAGGTTTGACTGCTGGCCGACGCAATTTTTTTATTTTAAACTGCGTTTTCGAAGAGAGTAATTGACGATTATTTATTTTTATTACAATCACATGTCCAATGATTATAAATGAGGTTAGAATTCACAAATACTCAATAAGGAAAGCCAAAAAAACCCGAGCAATGTCATCTTGTTATTAAATTGCTCAAACAATTTTGCAGGGTAATGTAAAGTTCTACTCTAAAAGTCATTGTGGATAAATTACGTCGATTTACGTTTCAAAGCGTGCATTGATTGTAATTTAAATTGTTTTCATGCTATAGTCGGTGTACTGAAAAGCTCAATATAACGTGTCGGTTTGTTGAAGTTCATGAAAAAATAGATTTCTCCTTCGAACATTTTACGATGAGTCCTCAATGGGTCAGAAAAAAAATTATTACACACCAAAATTACGCCGTTTCCCAAAAATTGGATAAATATGACAAAAACATTTTTTTACAAGCTTATATTTACTTACCCTGTCCCGATGTGAATTCACGAATTGAAGATAGCGACTCCAAGATGGCGGACGAGTTTTCTAATTATGGTGGTCCGATTTGATTCAAAATTGGTTTATGGGGGTTTTCGGGATCGGAGATTATAAATTTTTTGTCAAAATTCATAAATTGAAGTTGGCGTTCGAGTTTCATAATTATGGTCCAATTCTATTCAAAATTGGTTTATGTGGAAGTATTTGGGGTCGGAGATTATGAATGTATTGTCAAAATTCATAATTTCAAGATGGCGGCTCCAAGGGGGTGGACGAGTTCCGTGATTACGGACCGTTTCTATTGAAAATTGGTATGTCGAGATTTTTGAGGTCGGAGGTTATGAATTTTGTGGAAGATTATTGATTTTTTGTCAAAATTCATAAACTCAAGATGGCAGCTCCAGGATGGCGAATGAATTAATCTTTAGATGGTCTCCTCATTGAAGAACTAGATAGCTCAGAACTCCCAGGAAAAAGGCTTCATAATAACGACGCTCTAATAAAAAAACATAGATTAAGGCGTACTTATTAAAAAGCACGAAATAAAATAATTAATAAAAAACCTTTTTAAAGTCAAGATCTTATTCAAATGCGCTAAAAAGTAAGAAATAATTGCTTTGGATGTGTGACGTAGGTCATTCCGAGTTATAGATTCAAAAGCCTTTGCCTTTACCTTTGCGCGACAAGCTCTTGGCTCTAAAACTCACGGAATAACCTACGTCACACATCCAAAGCAATTATTTTTTACTTTTTAGCGCATTTGAATGAAATCTTGTCTTCAAAAAAGTTCTTAATTAATTATTTTTTAATTATTTCTTTTGTTTCGATTTTCAACCACTGTAATTCCTTATAAAATGGCATTATACACTGGTCATTCACAGGTGTACGAGAGGTTAGATTACACACTGTATTCCACAAAACAAATTGAAAAAAATTTTTTTTTTCATTTCTTTATTTCTTCTCTTCTACAATATTGTCGATACAATTCACACACAACACATTTCAACTTTGATTGAACTTCGAGAAGTCAATACCAGTGAACTTGGATATCCAGGAGATATAAGCAGATACTCTTGTATAAATGGAATTATTGAACGACATTCTGCAAAATAGAGGGATTGTCAAGTGACTTGTTATCCCTACTTGAATATATTTTCCGTTGTTGATTATGGTCAGAGGTCCACCACTGTCACCCTGAAAAACAGAAAACAGTATCTGGCATAAAGTTCGCAGCAAATGGAAGGAACATTTTGTCAGTGTACATTTCATAGGAAATGTTATTCCTCCTGGAAATATCTGCACTATTTGGAAGCTTCTCGCAATCCAAATGGCCATATACAAGTGATATTGAAAAATATGGGATTATTTCAAGAAATAATGATACTCAACTCTCATTTTTCACATGTAGCAAAAATGTTATAGGGAAAGATTTCCTTCTAGCATTCTGAATCACAGTCATCTACTACCAACTTCATCTTTCATTTTGTTTTCCCATTTTTTCTCATGGCCCTGTACGATATAAGAAACAATATGCGCGGTAGTTGGTTATGATGGTCATAATGAATATATATATATATAAATATATATATATATATATATATATTTATATATATATATATGTATATATATATTATATATAGAATTTGTAGTTTTATTTGCTGACTAGATACGAATTGAGTGATTGGTATTTGGGTTATGCAGCAGGCCAATAAGTGTACTCTTTTACACGGATTCCAAGCTTTCGATAATATTTATTATCATCAGGGATGCTACAAAATAGGAAGACAGATGGGAATATATAATAAAGAAAAACAAGACAGTTATAACTTACAGTGTAAGTGAGGTATGCGGCGATGATGTTAAATTATTAGTAATGATATATGAACAAACTGTATATACAACTCAGAGGAATCAACCAATCCATCACATAGGTAAACAATGTATTCTTATGTTGAGAATTTTGGATCGTGTTTTACTTTGAAAGGGCTGTCAAATGACATGTGACCGAATGAATTCTCAAATAGACTGACACAACAGATAATGTAGACCACTGGGAATGAAGTAGTGTTACCAAGTGAACTTTACAATGGCATGGAATATTTCTATATATAGATATAAATAAAAGTTTATTGACTATTGAGAATTTAGACTTTTTTGACTATTAAGAAAATGATGTGGATTGAAATAGTTTGATTATTTCAATCCACATCATTTTCTCAATAGTCAAAAAAATCTTAATTCTCAATAGTCAATAAACTTTTATTTAAATCTATATATAGAAATATTCCATGCCATTGTAAAGTTCACTTGGTAACACTACTTCATTCCCAGTGGTCTATATTATCTATTTGAGAATTCATTCGGTCACATGTCTATTTGACAGCCCTTTCAAAGTAAAACACGATCCAAAATTTCTCAACATAAGAATACATTGTTTACCTATGTAATGTGGATTGTGGTTGATTCCTGTGAGTTGTATACACAGTTTTGTTCATATATCATTATTAATAATTTTAACATCATCGCGCATAACCTCACTTACACTGTAAGTTATAACTGTCTTGTTTTTCTTTATTATATATTCCCATGTGTCTTCCTATTTTGTAGCATCCTGATGATGATAATAAATATTGTCGAAAGCTTGGAATCCGTGTAATAGAGTACACTTATTGGCCTGCTGCGTAACCCAAATACCAATCACTCAATTAATATATTTTATATATATATATATATATAATATATATAATATATATAAATATATATATATATATATATAATATATATATATATATATATATATATATATACATATATATGAGAAAAAATGTATCACTATGTTAGATGAATATGTTCAATATCATTAAAACCAACCTCAACAAAGATGATGGAAATAAACATTTCCGAAAGCTTGGATAAACCTCAATGAGTTCACTTTTTCATTGCTGCTTACCCCAATATCCCTAGCTTTGTACCTAACTAGTCAGCAAATACTTCCCACACACGTAAGAATTGGTTTGGACTGGATGGTAGAGAGAGGATTGTATTTGGCAGGTTTTGCAGTCACTTATTGAAAGAAAATGCTCTTTTTTCTGTTCAAGCTTTCGAAATTCATTATCTCTCCTTCAGGAACTATGAATTAACAATGATATTGATTAGTTCTATTACAGAAATGAAATTGTTCGTTCTAACGACATGTGAGGTTATAAAAAAGCTAAACAATACAGTATAAAATCGAGAAAATTCTTCTTTCTGTTACGGCTTATTGAAAAAACATTGAATCAGGACTATCACATACATTCAGATAAAAAACTTATGAGAATAAATTAAAAGGATGTTCTACTCAGTAGATCATTGAAAACATAAACAATCATGTGACAGGAACGTCTGTCACTCTTCATACTGATGTTGTACAGTGACAACGACTCTTGACATCTTACAGTAATGCCAACTGTTTTGGGGGGCACTGGGTCTATCGTCAGTTGTTGGGAGTTAGTGTGTTATGAGTTTGGTGGTTGTTGGTTGAGGATTTGTGTAGTTAATATGTGTAAATAATGTTGAGCCCTTCTATGTCTTTTTTAGAGTTTACTGCCAGTGTTTGGTCATTTCGAGGAAAATTCTTTTGTGTGTGTTTGTTTCTTGTCTAATATTTTGACTATTTCATATGAAAAGTTGTGATCGTTACCCCAAACGTGTTTAACCAAAGTACATGTTTGTTTATCATTCCTCGCATCACTTTTATGTGAGGTGATTCTATCTTTGAGGCATCTGCTGGTTTGCCCTACGTATTCCTTGTCATAATCGAAACAGGGAATGGAAAAGACCACGTTCGACAGATGTAAAAGCTGATCTTTGTCTTTTAATTTGGAGAAAAAATTGTTGCCTGTCTTATAATTTCTGAAGGCTAATTTAATATTTTTATATTCATGAATATTTTTTTCATATTGTGTGATAGATTTCCTAGATGAGGTTGTGAATAGAGGAAAGTGGGTTTGTTCATGGGTATTTGATTGTTGGTGGTGTTTGTATCTGTTGAACCTGAATGTGTTTAGGATCTGTGGAATAGTAGATGGTTCAATAATTTGGCGTGGTAACCACTGTTGTTGAATAATGTTGCTAGTTTTTTCAGGTTTTGTTCTCTTAAAGTTGTATGAGTGGTCTTGATGACTCTATTTTTCATGGCTGATACCAAGTTAATCTTCTGTTGTTTTTGGTGGAATGATTCATAATGTAGAAATCTGTCAGTATACCAGGTGGTGATTAACTTATTATCATCTCTTCTTATTGATTTTGTATCTAAAAAGGGAACGCTAAAGTTGGAGTCTTCTTCTTCTATGGTGAAAAATATGAATTGGTTGTAGTAGTTGAGAACTTGCAATACTTCATCTTTCCTATTTCCTATTTCCTATGCTTAGTATTATATCATCTACGTATTTTGTTAAGAAATGTATGGGAAAATAAGTTTTTTATGCTATTTTCTACTAGAATACCCATGACACATTGTGCCAAAATAGGAGGTACTGGACTGCCCATTGGCATGCCAAGAATTTGTTTATAATATGTACCTGAATAAACGAAGGTAGTGGTATCAAAAAGAAATTCTATCAGTCTGAAGAACGTGTTCTTGTCCATATCACAACATGTTGAAATTATATCCCAATGATTATCTTTGCTGTACTTGGCTAAGTCAAGAGAGATATTGTTAAATAGTGATTATACATCCAAGCTGATTATCATGTGATCTTGAGGTAACTGAAATTCGTTAATAAAGTTACACAATTGAGAAGCATCTTTTACGAAATACTTATTCAAGTCACAAGATTCTTTTCAATTTTGTGACTTTATTAACGAATTTCAGTTACCTCAACATAACCCAGTTACATAATAATAAGTTCGGATGTAAAATCACCATTCAACAATATATCTCTTGACTCAGCCAAGCACAGCATAGAAAATCATTGGGATAGAATTTCAACATGTTGTGAAATGGGCAAGAACACGTTCTTCAGACTGATATAATTTCTTTTTGATACCACAACCTTCGTTTATTCAGGTACATATTATAAACAAATTCTTGGCATGCCAGTATCTTCCATTTTGGCACAATATGTCATGAATGATTTAGTAGAAAATAGCTTAAAAAACTATCTTTTTCCATACCCTTCCTAAAAAAATACGTAGATGATATAATACTAAGCATACCATACAAAAAGAAGGATGAAAGTTTTTGACAACTACAACCAATTTATATTTTTCACCATAGAAGAGGACTCCAACTTCAGCGTACCCTTTTTAGATACAAAATTAATAAGAAGATATGATCATAAGTTAATTACCACCAGGTATACAAAACCAGGTTCTCCTGACAGATTTCTACATTATGAATAATTCCACCAAAAACCTGAAAAAAATAGCAACATTATTCAACAACATTGATTACCCCGCCAAATTATTGAAACATCTACTATACCACAGATCCTCAACACATTCAGCTTCAACAGATACAAACACCACCAACAATCAAGAAAATCTATCATACAAAATGAAAAATTGAATTTATGAACGGGACAATATTAAATTAGCCTTCAGGAATTATAAGACATCCAACAATTTTTTCTCCAAATTAAAAGACAAAGATAAACTACATCCTTTTAATTTATTCTTTTAACAATTTTTTCATCTGAATGTATGTGATAGTCATAATTCAATGTTTTTTACAATAAGCCGTACGAGAATGAAGAATTTTCTCGATTTTATACTGTATTATTTAGCTTTTTTCCTTACGAACAATTCTATTTCTTAATAGTATTAATCAATATCATTGTTAATTCAGAGTTCCTGAAGAAGAGATAATAAATCTCGAAAGCTTGAACAGAAAAAAAAGCATTTTCTTTTATTAATTGACTGCAAAACCTGCCAAATACAATCCTCTATATATATACATATATATATATATATATATATATATATATATATATATATAAATATTACCTCATTTAAAGGGTGAAACCTAACCCCACTTTATTTCTTCAAATCGGAAGATACTACTTGTGGCACCTTGTTGGAAAGCTCTTCTAAAAAGAAAATATAAAAATGAAAATAAAAAAGAATAGATAGACCATAAAATGTGTCCACAAATTTAATTGAGCGCATTATGTTAGTTAAGAACTTATGCAACGTTTAACCTACCTAGAGGTAAAACTACCCATAGCTAAAAAATCTGTTTGCGAAAGTTCAGTAGAGAAAAACAAAAATAATAATATAATAATTTTGTGTTTAAATTTAAATAAAAAACATATTTAACTTCATTACATTTCTTTATTGCTATTTTAACAATTGTTCAAAATGGGCACCATTTACCTCTTGGCAAAGAGCCACACGATGATAAAATTCACCCTGGAGTCTCCTTAAAGTTTTTGGTGTACATAGTCGAGTTTCTTCTCTTATTTTATTCTTCAATATTTCGAAGTTTTGTGGCATACACTTCAGTTTTTAAGTAGCCCCACAAATGTATGGTAGTTATATCAGGAGATATTGCTGGCCATTAATTGCACCCCTTCTACCAATCCACCCGTTCTGAAAAAATTTTAACAAATATTGGCGTACATGAACAGCGTAGTGGGGTGACGCACCATCTTGCTGCAAAAAAATTCTAGGATCGAGATTTTGATTTTCAGTCTGAAACGATTGAATAAGTTCTAGCACCAACGTATTTTGCAAAAATTTAAGATATCTATCACCAGTTGAATTGTGTTGAAAAATATTGTACCAATCATTTTATCTCCAATTATTCCAGCCCACACGTTCAGTTTTTCTTGACGTTGACTATGCTCAATTATCCAATGTGGATTTCTGCATAATATTGACAATTTTGGCGATTTATTTGAAAATAATGGGGCATAAAATTTCCTACTCACAATACCAAGGTTATGAACACAAAACCCCCGACGGTTAAAAAATATTTTCTTGCCGATTTTAGAATATTCAAAACAGTTTTGTCTGGCTGCAGTTACTGGATTTTCTTCATATCTAAGAAGAACATCCAGTTTTCTCGAGGAATATTCGTTACATCTCCATGCATTATGAAGTGAGCCCCAATTTTACTCACAGTACTCTTAATACGACTTAATGGTGGTTATTCAGGATGTTGCACTCGCAATAAGGCAGCTACTTCAGCTTGAGTGCGCATTCGATCATCAAACCCAAGCATCATAAAAATTTCTATTTTATTAAGTTTCGGTTAAATACGCCGGCATTTTTAACGCAAATGAAAAAAAAATTAAAAATATCCGGCAATAATAATTCATTTCATTTTTCCACACGGCTGATAAGAATACGATAACTTTCTGCAGTAAAATTTTTTCTAATCCTTTTTAGACAATAAAAAAGTCCTTACAAAGTATTTCTTAATGAATGTAAAGGTGACCGTCCACACACAAAACTCATTACATAATTGCAACTTTAGGTCAAACTTTGCATAAGTTTTTGAAATAATGTAGTCAATTGAATTTGTAGACACATTTTATGGTCTATTAATTTTTGTAATTTTTTGTTTTCATAAAGGTTTAATTTTTTCATTTCAAAATTGACTATCACATTAAAATAAAATAAAATGCAGTCATTTTTTCTTTAAAAGAGCTGTCCAATAAGGTGCCGTCAGTATTATCATCCTATTAAAAAAATTGAGTGGGATTGGGTTTCACCCTTTAAAAGGGGTAATATTTTTTTTATATGACTGCGATGAATAATTTTCAATTCAAACAATCTTTTTAATTTGTTTTATATATACATTGTTCAAGAACTTTATTCTAAATATCTTGTTTTTCATACTTCAGAGTCCTGAAAATGAATCAAGTGAGTTTCGAAACGTCGACAATATAACATTTGTTTTTTTTCCTCTTTATTCCGACCAAAGTCCCGCCAATTCAACCCTTGAAATACAATAACAATGATATCAAATACAGAGGCAGCCTGGACGTGCCGCAGATAATTTGACAAGATATAGGGTATTGTAATGGCCGCGATCAATCAAGTATTTCAATGTATCCATGTGTAAAACCCTCAACCAAAAAATGCGGCCATAAGAAGGGAACGACTGTTTTATTTTGTCCGAAATTAAATTGGGAGGTGGTATGAGTTCGACAAAGACTGTAAAAATCTCGTAAAATCATCGATATGATAGCATCACTCATTGAAAAGATCTCATAACCATGTTATGACGTAAACCTTACAACAGGCCCCCCACTGAGTTACGACAGGACATTTATTTTATTTCTATTGAGCCCAAAGCCGCGATAGATAATTAACGATTCTCCGACAGCCGGGAGGAAACATTAATTCGTAAAGAATGTGATTGAAACGTTCCGCCTTGGCATTAAGTCCAAAAGTAAATTCATCACCGTGAGATCACACCGCGCTTATTCAAAAACTTAGAAGGGGTTATAGTGGGGGAGTTTTCTATATAAGACTGAAGTCAGAAGTAAACGAGGAGATTAGTAGATTTCAGTGTTCAGCAAGTACAGGGAGACGTTTTGTTTTACGCTTCTTATTATGAAGTGAATTGAAGTTGTTTCACATTTCGTCTAGAAAAGATGCATTCCCATCTTCTGATGCGAAGTAAATGTAGACTTCGTATTTCATTCATAGAGTAGCCAATTCATCAAAAGTATGCAGAAAAATAGTGGGAGTGAAACTCTCAGAAATCATCCCCGTAACAACTCAACGAATGGAATTATTATTTGTCAAAGAAGCTGAATAATCATATTACGATCAGTGAACGCATAATAAAATATCGGTTATTCAAAAGAATAATTGAGTAACATTTAAGACGTGGTGTGTTCTCTATCTGAGGGTAAGAAAATGAAACTGTTCATTTGGCAAGGCATATCATGTATAGTGTAATAAGGAACTATTCCCCTATTGATTTCATCAATTGTTGTTTTTATATGTGAGAAAATACATATATATATATATATATATATATATATATATATATATATATATATATATATATATATATATATATATATATATATATATAACAAATTATAGGTGTCACTTCTATAATTTTGTGCATTATATATATATATATATATACATATATATATATATATATATATATATATATATATATATATTATTACAAGTCCTAAGAGTATTATTGTTTCTGAACTATCTGAGATTGGTAACTGTACTGTCAAATTAAGTCCCACGCTTCATCACATACTGGGTGAGATAGCTTCCCAAGCCGCTCTGGGAGGTTGTCCAGTTATTGGTCACTAGACTAATAACGCTCAGTATGGCTAAGGACTAGCTATTGAAAAAATTCACGACCAGCCACAACAGTATGACGCCGAATATGATATAGTGGACATATCAAACGATCATCATATCCGTGGTCACCTATGCTTCATTAGTATAGTGATCAAAAACCGAAGAGTACGCGGCACAAATCATTAACTTGGGTTAACAGAACCACGGCACATGTTCCGCCGTACAATAGCTCCTTCAGGTGAAGATAAAGAAAAGATTTGTAGTCAGAAGATACTTAGAAATTTCAGGTAAAAACAATTTTTGTAGTGTCATTCCAACATAACCCAAACAATATCCATCAACGTGCATGTTATTTTGGTATCGTACTAGGTGATGAGGAGAAATGAAAAAAAAGGGAAGCGATGGTGGCTGTGATCAAAAATCAACTTTCGATTCCTTACAAGATTTCATTTGACCTTTCTCTCTTCATTGGGGAAATGAAGATTGCTATCAATATTTCTTGAATATTACGTACATGTCTGAAGCTCCCTCGTATTCGGTTGGAGGTTATTCAGTTTGGATGGTTCCATGTGAGATTTGAGTTTATGCAAATATTCTTAGGTGAATTAAAAACGTGTTAATTTTTTCAGGAATATTTTTTCTATTTCTTCTTTATAGTTCTTCAGAGCGCAGTCTCATTTTCAATTCCCGTTAACTCCAAGTCTCCTTGAATTATGATGAAACCTTACCTTGCAAGCTTTTCCTTCGGCTATACTTGAACTACAACAGATATCTGCCACACTGTTGGTATCCATCAAACATTTTTCGGGAGAATCTATATGTAATATTGCTTTCCTCAATTTTGTTGGCCGCTGGTAGAAATCTGAAAATGTATTGTACCATATTTGAAAAGTGTTGAAGGATGAGTTATCCAATTCACTGATTTTGAAAACAGCACTCGTTACCCTCAGCTATTGCTGCCCAATCTTGGAAAATCTTAATATTTTGAAACACGTGGAGAGTGAAATGTATCCGGAACAACACCAAACAAAAAAATCTTGCTACTAATTTATCAGGGAAAAGGTCGATCTTAAATCACAAGAAAATCCCTTGTACGTGTGTATGGTTGAAAGGTATATCATCGACATTGTACACCCAAAGCCCCAATTTATCCCATTTCTTATACTGTTTTACAGTATTCCTTCTACCTCAATTCATCCCACTCTGCCTCCTTATATTTTCTCAGTTTCCCCATATTTTCTTTCTTCTACTTTCTCCGACTTCCCCTTTTTTATACACGCTTTATTAGCTTTCGCTGCATGTATGTATGAATGTAGGTAATGCAATTTTTGAAATTAATTTTCACCCATTTCCAGACACCCGAATGATTTGAAATTTTGCTCACGTATTAAGAACCGATGAGAATACAATAATTCTATAGCAATGACCTGATATTCTCACCAGGATCGTCAGGAAAAATAATTCATATTTCAAAGATATGGGAGTCTTGTCCTGCCTAGAAAAAAATCGCTCCAAAGTTAATTAGTGATTTAAAAGCGTTATCCACTCCGAAAGAGCTCTTGTACCCCCGAAGAGTGGAGAACGAACCCCCTGTGCATACCCCATTGAAGATTTAACCTACAAATACCTAAGTAGAGATTGAGAACCCACTGGAAATTGCAATCAGGCCTACAGAGCCGATCTACTGGAAGTACTAAGCATTTTGCTTGCCTCCATTGGAGATGACCTGATCAAAATCCCAGCTGTGGGTTTTCTATTATAAGCTAGAACCAAAGAGAATGATGGCTCAAGTGAGAGTGCTCCCGCTGAATGACAAAAAAAAGGATATATTCCCTACACTCCCAGTGCCTAAAGGTAACTTGAATCAGCTATTCCTCCTACCGCATTTCGTAGAAAATGAGGAATTGTAGTCCCTGATGCCTCAGCTTGAGAAACTACTCAAAATTTCGAACAAATTCGAACAACTGTCATCCATGTCAGAAGGTGAAATAGAATTTTGCTTGAGTTCAGGAGCGGAATCAGCTCTGGTGCGTCTCTTGAATGACGGCCCTGAAATTCTAGTAATAGTGATAGGAGACCCCGAGTCAAATATATGGGGAATGCATTGATCGTTCTCAGCATAATTTACATTTCAAAGATATGGAGATTGCACTGGTAATTCTCAGCACATCTGCCACAATTTAGTGATAACTTCCATCTCATGTGGAGGATTCAATCGAGTTTTCCTTCCTCAATCTTCTTCAGCTTCTGTAGCAATATGAACAAAAAAATACAATATAAAATTAGAGTTTGAAAAATACTAAAAAAACACGTTTGTAAAGCAATTCGGACTAAAAAGTTGAGAAGAATAAGATTTAAGTCATTGACCAAAAAATGTTTTCTTATGTAAAAAAATCGTGGGTTGCTTGATATCATTTATCTGAATATCATTATGGAAAGTGGATTAAGCATTCCACGCTTTTCATTTTACAAGCTTTGATTTAATTTGCGATGTTTGTATGTATGTAACTATGTATGTATGTTCGGGTCAAATCTTGCAACTGAATTTTGACCGACTTCTAGTCGTTCGATTGATTTGAAATTTGGCAGGTGTTCATAGCTCTGGTGACAATGCATTGTGAAATTTGTGTCAAAATTCATAAATTCAGAATGGCGGCTCCAAGATGGGAAACGAGTTTTGTGATTATAGTCCGATTCGATTCAAAATTGATATGTGGGGGTTTTCGGGGTCGAGATTATGAACTTTTTGTCAAAATTCATAAATTCAAAATGGCGGCCTCAGGATGGAGGACGAGTTTTGTGATTATGGTACAATTCGATTCAAAATTTGTATGGAGGGTTTTCGGGGTCGGAGATTATGAATTTTTTGTCGCAATTTATGAATTCAGCATGGCGGCTTCAAGATGGAAGACGAGTTTTGTGATTATGGTGCGACTCGATTCAAAATTGGGATGCGAGGGTTTTCGGGGTCGGAGATTATGAATTTTTTGTCAAAATTCATAGATTCGAAATGGCCGCTGAAAGATGGCGAACGAGTTTTGTGATTATGGTACGATTCGATTCAAAATTGGTATGCCGGGGTTTATGGGGTCGAAGATCATGAATTTTTTGTCGCACTTCATGAATTCAAGTTGGCGGCTCCACGATGGAAGACATGTTTTGTGATTATGGTCCGATTCGATTCAAAATTGGTATGCGGCGGTTTACGCGGTCGGAGATTTTGAAATTTGTGACAAAATCCATGAATTCAATATGGTTGCACCAAGATGGAGGACCAGTTTTCTGATTATGGTCATATTTCATTCGAATTTGGTATCTGGGGGTTTTCAGGTAAAGTGATAAAGTCAAGATGGCGACTCCAGAAGTGCGGACGAGTTCTGTGATTATGGTCAGATTCTATTCAAAATTGGTGTGTGGGAGTTTTTGAAGTCGGATATCATGATTTCTTTCAGCTCAAAACTTACAGGAAAGAGACCTTGCAATAACGATGAAATAAGTTTAAGTCATCGCTGACAATGATTTTTTGTCGAAAGATTTGGTTTCAAAACGCTTGTCGCGCGAATTGCAATGGAATAAATACTTCGACAAGTTGTTAATTACCAACCAATCATTGTCCAATGAAACTAATTGGTACTTACTTTTATAAACACTTCGCGCGAAAAGCTTTTCAAAACCAAATAATTCAACGAAAAATAATTAAATCATTGTCTCAAACTTATTTTATACGTTTTAGTGCACGGCTTAAATAAAATCGTGTCTTTAATTTTTTTTTTATTAGTTATTTTATTTACATAAGAGAACATTTTTTGATCAATGACTTTATTCCCATTATTCTCAACTTTTTAGTCCGTATTGCTATATAAGCATTGTTTTTAGTTTTTTCAAACTATAATTTTATTTTACCTCAACACTTCTCAACACTTCTCAACACTTTTCCTATTTGATGCCCATACCTACGAGATTCTACTACTAATTTCATGTTCTATTACTTCTCAAACGAATTCTGCATATGTCATTTCAAAAATGTTTTGCATACAACCAATTCATTAATGATAATATTTAATTAACAGACCAGCCTTATTCAAGATATGTTTGGATTAGGGTTTTTCAGAGAAAGAACCGTCTTAACGCGCACCAAACACAAACATGTCCACTACCGTTTGAAATAATATATTTGTAAATTTTATAAATATAAAAATATATCTTATATTGACTTAGACAATATTTTTCGCCTTGCGGATGTCATTATGCTGGTATTTGTTGGGATGGCGAATTTCGCACTCCTTTTTCTTCATGACGGTAAATGTCAGGTCGTTATCGTAAGAGAGTTGCGTTATTCGGCACCGAAGGATATATACAAGGGTCACAAAATTGCGAAATGCCAGGTTCACGAAGGCTGTCAGGAAAAATGCGCATTAGGCCCTTGACGACACTGGCCCGAACAACCTTTCGCCCACTAATTAACATTTTCTGACCTCGAAATCCTTCCCAAGGCACGAAAAAGTATAGAATATTAGGTTTTTCGTTACCCTGTACCAATTTGCAACGAAGTTTCAACGAGACCACAGATTTTCCCTCGTGTGGTGAAGGATTTCAAGTGAACCGGCCAGTGGATTTTTTTCTTCTAATAATTAGTCTTAGTCTAAGTTAGTGCTACAATAATTGTAACTTGATTTCTTTCCCTTCTCGAGATACAACCCTCAAATAACATTGAGATCTGAAAAAACTTCAGTGGTAAATATTTCTACTAATAATAAATATAAATCCTCAGTCAACTAAAAATTGGTAAACAGAAATGTCTGAAGGATTGAAAAACAAGGAAGAATAATGTATTCTAGCTAGTAACATTATTACCAAGGGTTCAAATAACATTTTGTATCATTCAGTTCCTGGAGAAAGTATACGACAATTGTGGGTATTTTTCAAAATATGGAAATACACAAAATACACCAACCATTAATGAATCCAAATCCAGTCAAGAAAGACCTTTTTCCGATGAGCGATTCGTTGTTATTTGTGTGTAGTTGGATGAGTTTGACATTTGAATTCAATGTAGCGTTCGATTTCAGTTTTATCAGTCCAACGTCGTGTCCATCATCCGTCTCAAAATATTTTTTGTTCATCACAATCCTCTCAGCTATTCTTTGTGCTCCCCTACCATTGGTGTATACGCTCCCCAGAGCAACGTTTATTAGATTTCTGAAACACCCAAACGAAAAGATGGGTCATGATATGGAATAAAGTTCAAGTTTCATTGGACCATAGGAGTGGGATGAAAAAAGATGGAACCCGAACATGAACACAAAATTATGTCAAATTAATGTTGGTCTCATATTTTTTTCTGTCCAACCGTTGCCTCTTCCGAGTTACTGGAAGCCTTCTTTTTTATATTTTTTCAATAGAAAGCAACTTATAATATTATTACAGAAAGTTATAAGTGAATTACATTTTTGTTGTCACAAATTTTGTTTAGGGCCGATGGGTATACGTATACACAGTCCTACTATTTTTACTGGATATAGTTGTAGTTTTCTGATATCTCAGACACCATATAACCATGAATGTCAGTAACAAAGGTTGAAGTCTCAATTGATAAAGAGTAGGTACTTCTTCGGGAGGAGAGAATATGATGTAGAGAATCATACCAATAACGGGATCTCCGAATTCGTCTGTTAATATTTGAATGCACATTTTTCTGAATTACTTTATACTCTTAAATTCAATTCAAAAGGATGCAACACTTTCAGCTGCCAATTTCCCTCCAATGATAGCAAATTTAGGATCGTTAATTTGATTAGAAGTACACTGAACAGCACCAAGAACAGTATCGTCACAAATTCCCCCAACACAATTGACATCATTATTTAAAAAAAAAAAACTGAAAGTACGCGTGTTCTAGAAGCAAAATTTGATGCACGAAATATACAGGATATGCTGGTATTGCTCGAGTTGGCGACGGAGTACGCGCGATTGTTACAACGAAGTTTAGTGTCATTCATGATATAGTTTATCCATTCTCACTTGAATAATTCATCTTCGACTCAAAATATAGGGTTCGTTCAAAATCGTACATATTATTATGTTCAATTATGAAGGAAACTGGGAAAATAAATAAATATCATTCCCCGTATAAAGTATATAGTAGACCAAATTGAGTGAAAACCAGTCGATAATTTTGCCGACCGCTTATAGCATAAATCACCGTAAACCACTACATATTATACTTTAACGGGTTTGGGGTATAGATGATAGAATCTATTTGTAGGACAGTGGTGTGGTGTGTGTCTGAGCAGAGGCAGCCATGTATAATGAAAAACTGCACAAAAAAATGGTGCAGTTGTCAAAAGTACTATCCACATAAAATTTCTGGCTCAAGCAAATCTGCTTTAAATTTGTACAACAACCAATGAAAGTGTTTAATCCTAATCATTTATCATTTAATGGGCCACACAGGTTCGAAATAACAGGTAGATTTTGTTAACGAGTTCATCAATCAATGAACAAAAACAAATGCTTGCTAGAATAATTTGAATAATTATTATTGTTTAATTTTTCCTCCGAAGATTAAACGGTAGAAGTTAATGTCTTTTGCTTGTTATTTTCGAACAAAAGTTCGGAAAACTCTTTTTTGGTGTTCAAAAATGACAATTGTGACGAAGTAGAAAAATCCGTTTTTTTTACGCAAAAAGTGACTGCGGAGACTGCGGAGTGTTTATCGAGGCTATTTTCTGATAAATCAGAACTTACTCCAAATCAGTGATTCACCTGAACATGAGTAACAATTAGTGCAAAAAGAAAAATATAATATACGCATATTTGAAACTAAGAAAAAGTAGTCCAGTCAATTCTCATTGATTTGAGAAAAATTATTTCTATAATTTGATTTTCTGTAACAAATGAAATTTCAATTCAGGAAAAGGTTTATCAGATGCGGAAAGCACGAATGCGTTGTGTTGCAAAAAGATCAATTTTTTTTGTCACAATTCATAGAAAAGGGGTTTCCACTCGACGGAAAAATCTTCTAAATATGAAGCCATACCTCTGTTTCACGGCTGAGAAACCATTTCAGCGGAATTCACTAGCAATCAGCAACTGTTTTATGATTCATTCTTGAATGTGAAACTGCGGTATGGCTTTTGCTTTGAAAGAAATGTACGTTGTAATTGTGAAACATTCCCAATGTAAATGCTTCGGTAGATAACTTTGATAAGAAACAAAATACATAAATTCCACAGCTGGAGAAGTTTCCTCGAGTTCCAAATTTTATTTTCCATACAAAATAGGGTAGCTGAAATCCTGAATTTTCCTTCAAATCCAACACAGTCTCCATAAGAACCAATTATACAAATGTTAGAACAGATTTAGGAAGACGAAATCTAATTGTTCATCACAAAAGGAATCTTGAAAAAACAAGGTTATGTCATAGATCATTCTCTGAAAAGAAAACGGAAAGATCGAAAAATTGAAGAAGTTGATGGGGCCAGTGCCACTGCCCACATTGGACTCAATTACCAAGAAATTATTCGACTATTCAGAATATATCTTCTGCAGTGCAGGGCAAATTTTATGGAACCTTTCGACAGATTCAATTCTAATATAAAACTTTCCGAAATCAATCATTTGATACTATAAACAACACAAACCACACTCAACAATAATTTGGAACTCAACAGTATAGACTAAAAAAAAATCGAATTATAAATAACGACTTCTAAAATAAAAAGTCAACTAATATTATGGAAATTATAATATAACAAATCGAAATTGAAACTAATTAGTTAAAAACAACATAATCAAAGTTTTATAATAGAATTGAATGTGTCGAAAGGTTCCATAAAATTTTGTTAAATCGATAGGTTACCCCATATATCGTAATACCGTAAACTTCAGAAATGCATATCTTAGAAACGCAACATACAAAGTTGCTAAAACTATCGTATATGATAGTCAACATTTTCAAAATATTGTAAGTAAAATATGGTCCGAATTAACGATATAGTTTTCCAGATATTCAATAAAAACATCGTAAACGACCTAAAAAAAAAATGTAACGCACCCTTTATCTAAATGAAAAGTAATATTGAACAATTGAGTTCATCAGAATGTTACCCTATGTTTTACTCATTGGGCAGTAGCAATTTATTCCTTTTTTTGTAATCAAAAACGATCTACAATTGTTTTCAGTACTCGAAAATAAAAATAAAACATATTTCAAACAGAGGGAGAAAACAAAACATGTTTTTTCGCCTACAATAGACTGAAACTATGATATCTTGACAAAATATAACTTGTTGGTTTTGAAATAGTGCTGAAAAAAAAATCTCCGTATACACCCTAATGTAGTATCACCAATAAGATTATAATTGAACATGTTTATGAGTTCCGATCAATATATTTCCATCCTTACTTTGTCTCATTTCGACTAAAAAAACAGATTTTTTCTTTGTCAATCCTAGCCCAATACAACGTTTTTACGAACTTTGGCCGCTTATATCTCAGGAACTAAACATACAAAATCATTTGAACTCACACTCTTCTCTAATGACCCATCCTACTATAAAATAATAAAACTTAAGCCAATTTGACCGAGAGCCAATTTTCCATATGTTTTCGTGCGGGGTTCTCTCAATGGTACTCAAGATAAACTAGCTTTTGCATCTAATTCCATTTTTAATTGTTTGCCATTCGATTGTCGATAGAAATTGGATAAGGCCTAGAAAGAGAATAATCATCTGAAATACGTCATTTTCGCTTTCAGAAGCAATAACATTATTTTTATTTATTTTGCAAGGTGACAAAAGTACCTTTTGAATTTACTAGTGGTGAAATCAATCATGATGAACATGAATTCCAAATGGTTGCAAATACGAATGATCGTGGATTTTTACGAATAATAATTCATTCAAGATTTCGAAACACCATCAAATATCAATATTTATAGCATCCGGAGTAGATGTAGATGTTAACGATGTTATTTTTGGATATTATCGCACTTGTAAAACTAAAGACAGAACCCTGGGATGTTGTGCTCATGTGGCCAGTGTAATTTGGTACTTTGGCTACGCATATCATGAAAAGTACACAAGGTAGCAGTGAAATGCCTTCTCATTCATAGAGGATGCTGCATATAAAGAGGGAAAAGTTATTCAGGCGTTCCTTTTTTGTGTACGTTAATCTTAGCATCATTCGTTTTAATTTTAAGCTACCCCGTCATATTGTTTTTCTGTTTGAAGAAATTCATAGTTCGGTTGTTATAATATGTAATATCATTCTAGTTATGAATATATTTTGCGAATTGGTAGTGTTCATCCTGAAATTCCATAATATACACATCTACAATCTAAAAATGGAACAACTGAAATCATCTTAAGAATAATGAAATGGTTGTTGTTACGCTAATGTGATACACTCTGTATATGTACGAAATGTCTTTTGTAATAAAATATAGGCATTTTTCGTTACCTATAATATTGTCATTAATTGTGTGTGTTTATTTTTTGCAATAATTTTCGAGATCCATAACATAACTACTTTGAAAAAATCATCAGCGAAACACACTATTTTTAGATTCACCCTGTATATTCAACGTATCTGCAGAGTATACTTTCATCATGAATGTTCGGATTCTTCACCGAGTTTACCGGAACTTCAGGCATTTTGATGTATCAATAATCAAAACGGGTGCAGTTTTATGTATACATTGCTTCTCAAAAGTCCTCTCCCCCCTTCTTATTTTTGGAACGATTATACATAAACAAGTGAAGTTTGGAAACTGAATATTAAAGGTTGTAAACTTCCCTACTAGTGATGATAGATGACGAAATCGTCAAAGATGACGTCACAAGGCCATTGTGACCAATAATTTTAAATGGAACCCTACCTTTTGAAAGGTATCGAAAAAACCTATTCAATGATACTAATTTTGTTTGTATTTATGGCAGTTTTGGCAATTCGCTTTTGAAAAAAGCAAAGCTGTGATGAATTAAATCAGTTAATACTAAAATTCAAAATTCAAGCTCCGCCTCTGGATAGTTGTCAAAAAAGCTGACGTTTGTGTTAGTCTCCCTAATTCGACGTTTTTGTACATTCAATAATTTGTGTATTGTTGATCGAACGTTTAACTGTTTAAGCAGCTTTTGGTACTTTCAATATTCTAGTACATTTTAATAATTTTTTAAACTGTTGTGAGCCGAACGTTTAAGTGCTTCAAGAAGCAAAATGTTACGTGCTTTAGGAGATAAAGTAGCAGCGATCCTAATTCTTGGTGAAACTGGACAAAATATTCATGCAGCAGAACGCATTTTTAATGAGAGGTTTGTCGATCGCCCCGTTTCAAGGACTTATTTAAGGGAGCTTCTTCGTGATTTTGAGACAACGGGTAGTATTAATGATGCGAAACGATCTGGCAGACCACAAATTTCTGATGAGAAAAAAATGGATATACTGGCAGAAGTAATAGTTAATCCTACTTCTTCAACAACTCACGTTGCATCTACCTGTGAAGTCAGTTGAAGTACAGTACACATGGTGTTGAAAAAAAAACAAATTTCATCCATACAAATTAAAAATGGTTCATTAACTCTCAGACGACGACCCAGACCGAAGACTAGAATTTTGTGAAAATATGGAAACTAAAATTAACCAATAGCCAGACTATGTCAAAACGATTTGTTTTAGTGACGAAAGTACTTTCTATCTAAATGGAAATGTAAATACACAGAATGTGAGGTATTGGAGTGACGCAAATTCTCACCTGTTTCGTGAAACACATACCCAATTTTCCCAGAAGGTGAATGTTTGGGCAGGTATCCTGGGAAACCACATCGTTGGGCCTCTTTTTTTAAATACCAATTTAACTGGTGAGGTTTATCTGAAGCTGTTGCAGAACGCAATAGAACCGTTAATCCTTGAAATTTTGGAAGATAATCCAGATGAATTCGGCAATTTGGAAATAACATTCCAACAGGATGGTGCTTCTCCACACTATAACGGTGTAGTAAAACGGTATTTGGATGAGGAGTATCGTGGTTGATGGATTGGACGACGAGGTTCAACGGAATGACCAGCACGATCACCGGACCTCACACCTTTGGATTTTTTTCTGTGGGGGTACCTTAAATCGAAGGTTTACGCCACTGAAACTGACAATATTGACGTTTTAAAACAACGTATTGTTGCAGAATGTGAAGCTGTTTCCGCAGACACATTTGCAAAAGTACGAGAAGAGTTTAAAAATAGGATATTTCACTGTCAAGAAGGAAATGGAGGTCACTTCGAGCAATTTCTTCGTGTACATACTGATTCTTAAATCTGTAATGAATATCATACTGAATGGAATTTAAATTTTAATGTTTACTAATGAGCCATTAAAACTGCCATAAACACAAGCAAAATTAGTGTCATTGAATAGTTTTTGCCATACCTTTCAAAAGAGGTGTCGCTTGCCGTAGGGTTCCATTTAAAATTATTGGTCACAATGGCCTTGTGACGTCATCTTTGACGATTTCGTCATCTATCATCACTAGTAGGGAAGTTCACAACCTTTGATATTCAGTTTCCAAATTTCACTTGTTTATGTATAATCGTTCCAAAAATAAGAGGGGGGGAGGGGACTTTTGGGAAGCACTGTATAATCTCTGGTTGAATAAATGCTAACATTATAAGTTGGAATTGATATTGGTATCCCACGAAATGTCTGAAAATGTATAAAATTCCACCGCTCAATTTTTCAGAAATTACTACAAAACTTCCTAACTTTGGACTCACCCTGTATATCGTGAATACGCGCAGGAATTGTTATACTTTATAACAGATTCGAATCGGCCATTTCAATTAACGATGCATAGTTGATTTGGTTTATATATTCGAAATAGTATCTCTCCAATGCAATGGCCATTTGAAATTTTGAGAAAGTAAACTTTAGCAGTATGTACGGGGTCTCAATATTTACAAGCAATTTCACCGGAAGCAAATTTCTCATTGATGCGCTTCGAGGTCCTTTGAATCCATTAAAATTGGTTCGCAATATCAAATAACCAGTTGACATATTGATGACTTACGTGAATGCCCCATTACCTACCTGAAGCTCTCCAGGCTCTTAATGTTTCAGTTCTGTATTTTTGAATAAAATTCTGAATATTCTTTATTAATTTGGGATAATTGATGAGTATGCCTATGTTTGTTTCCATGTGATCCACTTTAATGGATATCTGAGAGCAATCATAAAAGGTGAAGGCTGTCAAACTCGTAATGGCAAACGAAATGGAATAATATCTGCTGCCATAAATCGCGGGACGATAAAAGTTTTATGATCACGAATATATCAAGGAACCTATGATACATATTCACACTGTATGGATAATACAGAAATTGAACGTTGTTACGAAATATATTATTACGAAAATAGCTCGAGATGGAAAAAAACTCACACTGGAATCGATTCCCCATCCTGCTCAAAGCAATGTGCAGCTGTTAGGATCCAACTGGGATGAATCAAACTTCCCCCACAAAAAGTCGAATAGGTATTGTTGACATGGAGCATGAGATTAGCTTGGAATGGCACTTCTCCTAGATCAGGTTCTATTGGTTCATGATTACCCTAAAATATTTCATAAGAAAAGGGATTAAAAAAAACATGATGACATGATTTTTCCCATGGAATTAAAAGAGTATCATACGAATTGAAAATTTTCAGAACGTATCAATAGCGGAATAGTGCGATAATAGTATTTTGATGCCAAGTGCTTGAAACTGAAGTGCCTTTCTGGTTCATATGAATGAAAAAAAATATGATTCGAAAAAAAAACGAACTAACGACTTCAAAAACGTGAAAGTACTTATATTGAATTATGTACCTTGCATTTTGATAGACTGTCAGCAGTAAGATGTTTGAAAACCCTTGTGCTTTCACTTATCGACGGAGATCTGGCTACGAAAATTAAAAATTATAAGGTGCAAGGGAATTTTTTATATAGAAACCTTCCTTACTAGCTAACATGCATATAGCCAGGAGTCCCTCTCGTGGTGGGGAGCGGGGGTGGGGGGTCAAGTGCGTCAATTCTTAAGCAAAATAAAATATTTGAATGCAGCTCCGAAATTTTGTGTAGATAAAGTTCTTAACTGTGAAAACTGCGTAAAATTATTGTAGAATTCTAGGTCGGGATTTAAACGTTGCCACAAGTCGGTAAAGTTGTAGATTGTAGGGGGGTCGATATGGCTCTTCAGCCTCTTCGTACTTCGACCTGTAAGGTCTTTTGTACATTGTTCTGGTGATTTCGTTTCTATATTATCCATCCACAGCTTGTACCTAAATTGCCAGGAGGCTATGGCTAAGTATATGGAGAAGTTGCTGAAGAGGAAAACCATTTTTTAATATTTGAAATAATTTTATGCAGTTTTTGCAATTTGTCTTCGTATAATTTAAACTTTTGATAAATTATTGATTAATTACGAGTAGACGAAACGAAGGACGAGTATAAATAACAGAGAAGTATAAATAATTATAATAATTAAAATCTTGTGTTAACCCGTTTTCAATATATCACTTGAGAAATAATTTAATTCTTCTTCAGGGTAAAAATAGGATATTTTGAAATTCTCCAACATCTTACTATAGTATTAGTTCCAACCAAAATTGAAGTTTGTCTAGTAGAATACCCTTATATTTCAACATATCAAATTCTAACCGTAATATATTTTGTATATTATATTATAATGCTATAACAGTAAACAATTTGGATTTAACAATAGATTTGAAGAAGCATATACTTTGAAAATATAAAGTAGATATTAAAATTTTCTAATAACTTGTGTCAAGTTTATCAACTAAATATAAGAAATCAATACCTGATTTTAAACGGAAATAAAATATTAAATAATCCAATGAAACAGGTAAATAAAACATTTTCAAGGTAAAGTACCTCGAACCCCAATTCAAAAAGGGCCACTATCATGAAAATCTTATGTAATGAAATATTAAAATATTTAGCTGAAAAAAGTATTGCTAATCCTCCTCTTCTATTTCCACATTGAAACGTGAAACTGAGTCTCATTCACCCTCAGCCAAATTGAAAGTGGTACGATTAGTTTTAGCTAATTTAGATACTAAACATATTAGATATAATGGAAATGTAAAAAATTTAAATCAAATATATTCTTGAAATGTTATAAACGCAATAATTTTTAATTTCAAAATCATGGGAGAAAAATCTAATAAAATTGAATCTCAACTAACCTTATAAAAATTGTTTGAACTACAGAACTTGAACTGCCCGATGAAAAAATTAATTAGAAGATCATGTAATTAACATAATAGTATATACTCTTAACCTAGAAATACATAAAAAACATCAAGATAAATTGAACCTCAAATTAACAGTAGTAAAAGGGACAGGAGAAAAATAATATAATATAAAATAAAATTTGAGGAATGAGCTTGCTCAATAGCATCAGAAAAAGTACAGCAAACTTGAAAATGCATTCTTACAAATTTGAATATACCCTAAAACTTCACGTTTTAAAGTAAATAGAATACATATATCAAGTTCTAATTTGAACTTCCTAGATTCACTTTTAAGTAAATCTACTTTGTAATGACTTCACATTGAAATGAAATCGAAAAATAAATCAAATCGTGTAACATCAGTTACAGAACAGGCTGAAATACCGTCAAAATCTTCAATTTTCAATAAAATATGTAGTATATAATGAGCTTCCTGAATTACATTTACCTAACAATAACTTCTTCGGAATCTCATAATTTAAACTCCTCTTAGAGAAATAATTCGAAATAAAAAGATTCCTCAAAAATGACTCTGCAGACAAAGGAAACACAACTGTCTTGATAAAAAAAAAAGAATTTTTCGAAAACTGTGTTCAATCTAAAAACAATAGACTGATTGAAAATTTATACAAAAGGAATACATTCTACTGAAGGGAAAAATATTTGAAATGTGATAACGGTGTTTTTCCAAAGATGTACTTTCTACCCCAAATACATAAAAAATAGTCCCTAAGACTAAGACAAGCTTTGTAGGATCTCCAACTTACAACATGTCGAAATATCTAAGTGACCTCCTTGATAAAATTCTTGAAAAAGACAACTCCTATACCACAAATTTATTCGAAGTGGTTTAGGACCTTCAACATATCATGATTCCAAAGAACTATATATTAATCTCTTTAGATGTGGTGTTTCATTTCACCAATATCCCAACAGATTTAGTAGCAGAGTTAGTCAAACAAAAGTGAGAGTTAATCGAAACACACACGAAAGTCACACTTGAAAAGTTTCTAACATTACTGGAATTTATCTTCAAGAACAGATATTTCAAGTTCGAAGAGAAATGCCATAGACAAACCTATGGTCTAGGTATGGAAAATTGTCTGTGTCTGTCTCCAGTTTGTGCATATATCGTTCTGTCTCCAGAATATTTCCATTAGAAAATCACCTTAATTACCATTTTTCAAACGCTATGTAGATGACCTGCGTACCCATAGACAAAGTAGACAAAATCACAAGTTTTCAATAACTACTACGTACGCCTCCAATTCACAGTCGAAAGAAAAAAAAATTACCATTTATACATAACTCAATCATAAGAACAGAAGAAATCAAAATTATCACAGATTGGTATCACAAACCTACCTTTTCTGAGAGATTCTTGAACTTCAATTCTCAACACTCTTTAACACAAAAAACTAACATTATCCTCAATCTCAAATACATGGCTCTACAACTGTCACACCCATCGCTCTAACATGAAAATCTCGAAGCAATCAAAATATATCTATCAAAGAACAATTATCCAACAAAATCAATAAATAAATTCCTTTTCCAAGATCAAATCAGAAACATCGAATCACCAAAAGAAGATAAATTCTACCACAAAATCCCATACCTTTCAGAAAATATTAAGAAGGTATATATATTTCGATAGTGCATTCCAAGATGAGAACACCGTTAAAAAGACCTTCATCAAGTTGAAATCAAAAACACCAAATGAAAAAAAAAGAAAATCCGAATTCAGCAAAGTGTAGATTGGACAGACAGGACGATATCTGAATATAAACGGAACACAAGATCTGAAAACCTCATGAAAACAACAAATAAAACAGGTCTGGCACAACATTCATACGGAAACCTAGACAAGTTCGACTTCGAAAATACAGAAATTGTTGGAAACCAGCAGAACTATAGGGAAAGAAGTATACAAGAGATGATAAACACAAAAAAACACAGAAGCAATACTAATAAAAAAAACGAAAACGACCACCCAATTTCTACCTTACTCTTATACGTATCCAATAACAAAATTTTAAGCACCACAACAATGACAAATCATATACGCCTACGATACCCATGTTCACCTAAGCCTTATTAGTATGATGGCCAAAAACTCAACAGCTCTGGAAATCTGATTGGACATGTAAAGATACTGAAAAATTATTCCCTAGAATGAAGATACAAGCTATCAGATATTGAGCCAGCTAGGTATGACTTCAAAGTGAATTATGAAGTAGTTATAAACAACCACCACATATTCACAACGAACGGGTCTCAACTATACTGATGGTTCCAAACTGGACGAAAGGGCCAGGGGTAACGGGTCCTAGTTTGAGGTTCCCCACTAGGCAAAGCCCCCACAATTTTTCAAGCAGAAACCCATGTCCAAGAATGCCCTGAACGAGGTTTCAGGGGGGAAAGATCTATATCCTATCAGACAGCCAAGCAGCACTAAAAGCTCTAAAATTACACAACTGTGAGTCTAGACTGACTTGGGACTGTGAATTATTCCTAAGATGACTGGCTACGAACAATCAGGTTACTCTGATGTGGGTGCCAGGTCACAAAAAAACGAAAGGCAATGAAGAAGCGGTCAGCCTTGCCAAGGAAGGCGCAAACACACAATTTTCTGGTCCGGAACCCTTCTGTGCTATTTCCAAAGCCCATATCAAAGTTATTAGGGAGTCAGAAATATGGCCAACCGAAATTGGCACAACCTAATTCGGATACGAGTGTGTCAGAATCATGTACATATTCAAATATTAAAAAAACACGTTTTTTTTCCAATGAAAATAGTGTTGGTTTCCACTTCCTCCATTCATTTCTGTGAATAAACTGTGTTGTCCCAATTCTGACAGTGGGTGTCACAATGAGATCCAGTAGTGTCCATTTCATGGACAATAATGAAAT
Source organism: Gonioctena quinquepunctata (assembly GCA_018342105.1). Lineage (NCBI taxonomy): Eukaryota > Metazoa > Arthropoda > Insecta > Coleoptera > Chrysomelidae > Gonioctena > Gonioctena quinquepunctata. Next base: position 59,609 of record JAFIRS010002892.1, on the reverse strand, counting down.
AATTGTTCTCACAGAATCTCTGCACTAGAAGCCATACAAAATGGGATACCCATTAAAGCTGAGAGAGACTACTCTTCACTTCAATTTTATGGAAAGTAGCCTGGCCAGCGCAAAGTGGGAGCCCCCATTATCCTATCACAGGAAGAAGAGGACATCCTGGTAAAGTAGACTGAAGTAGGATTTTCAGTAACCAAAGAACAATTACTAGAAATTGTACATGTGCTCTTGAACAGAAAGTTGATGAATCTATTCAAAAACAAGGATGAAACCCACCTACTAGGTAAGCCTTGGTATGAAGGTTTTCTCCGAAGTCTTTCCGAAATCTCCGAGTGAATGACTCAAAACATGGTTCTATCTGGGGTCAAATAATTGAACATAGTCTCAGAAAAAGTTTTATGGAGCGCGACCTGTTCCGTTTAGTCTCAATCCCATAATAGAATATGAATTGAAAAGATTAGTCGGTAAAAATTGAATTTTTCGAATTGGCGACACCGATCGTTCCAATATTGAAACAAAAGGGGGTAGTTAGACTTTGCGGAGACTTTAAAATTACTCTAAACCCACAACTGGAGATACAAAAGTACCTCCTTTCACGAATCGAGTATTAATTCAGTCGACTGCAAGGGGGAAATATTTTTTCAAATCGATATTTTGTAAGCAGGAATTGTTATCGGAAGTCATTGGTAATAAAAGCCACCCATAAGGGATTATTTCCATTTGACCATCTAGTCTATGGAATTCATTGCGCTCCATTTATTTTCCAGAATCTGATAGACTATTATTTTTCTATTCCTGGGGTGATACGTATTTTTAGATGACCTACTTATCACGGGCACGAGCATTTCCCAAGGATGAAAGGAGTTTTGAAACGTTTTCAAGAATGTGAATTTATAGTTTGGAGTGAAACGTGCGTCTTTCTGTTTTGAATATGTGTCATAAAATTGGCCGAAAAGGACTTCATGAATCTGATAAAACAATGTCCGAGCCCCGTAGCGTCAACGAATTGAAATCGTTCTTTGGGATGGCAAATTATCATTACAAATTTATGACGAAATCTTTCACGATTTTGCAGCCTCTACATCATTTGTTGGAGAGCAGCAGTGGACCATGGAATGTCAGAAAAGTTTTGGGACTCTAAAATGAATCCTCATTTCATCCACTGTTTTGGCCCATTATGGTCCAAACCCTTCTATTGAAATTGACTGCAGATGCATCTAATTGAGCCATTGGGACAGTTATAAGCCATGTTCATGAAGGGGACATAGCATCCCATCGCATTCGCTTCCCGGATGCTATTGTCCCCATAGGTGAAATATTCACAAACAGAGAAAGATGCATTAGCAATAATATTTGGTGTTAAAATTTTTCTTCAATATTTATATGCAAGAAAATGTATTCTTTACTCTGATCATAAACCATTATTGACAATTTTGGAGAAAAAAAAGGATTGCCCGTTTGAATATGAAATCAGATACATTCAAGTAAAAACACTGCCGATTATCTTTCACGGGCAAGAATCACAGAATCTACCAATTCTACTCAAAATACAGCTTCATTATAATGAAGAACGAGACTCAATATCATACTTCCAAACGAAAACTTTCCAATCAATTTCTCCCAGATCAAATACGAAACAAGAGTACACCCAATTTTGAGCAAGGTCATGTACGGATGGGCTGAAGCTAGTTCCGAACGAACTCCGTCCGTTCTCACGCAGGAGTGAAGAATTAACCATGAAACAAGATTGTATCATGTGGGGTTATTGGATAGTGGTACCTAAAAAAATTGCCGCCGATATTCTGACATAATTTCACATTGGTCATATGGGAATAGTGCGCGATCTTACGTGGCCATCAATAGATGAAAGCATCGAAGAAGTGGCACAAAACGGTAAAATATGTATGAAATTTCAAAACAATTCTCTTAAAATATTGCTTAAACATTGGAATTAGCCTAAAGAAGTGGGTTTGACGTTACATGCCGATTTCTTCGGTACCCTCTTCAATAAGTATTTTTTTGTAAAGAAAGACGCACACATCCAAGTGGATTGAATGTTTTCATTCAGATAAATAATATGTCTGCCACAACTACCATAAGTATTCTCGGTAATGGGATCCAACATAGTACGGGAGTCCCTTATCACCCTGAAAAAAATTGCTTGGCAGAATCAGCAGTCAAACTAATGATCAAAATATACACAGTGGGCTTTTGAAAACGAAACAGCGGCTCTGTAGGTCGGCAGAACCAAATTATATGAAAACGCTCGGACATATCAACTACATTTTCGAGGAGGACATCGTTCGCGATGAAATTCACCCGAAATACATTCCATCCCTCGGAGCTCTGACCGCCACCCCTAAATTTTTAAATAGCAACATATGGCAATATATGCCTCATTTGAAAGGTATTTTCCTTCTTAATATCAAACAACGAAAATAAATTATTTTTATCGATTCGTTTTCGAGATATAGGAACTTGAAGTTGGGAAATAACTTTTTATTCACTCAATCAATATAAATAACATCTAACAATGCAACTGTTTGAAAATAATTATCAATGTCAAGGAATTGAATGATCTAACTGTTTACCAACAAATAACATGCAATTCCGTTTCAAATTTTTATTTCGTCCTCATTTACTTGATCGAAAAAAATTTAAAGTACTTAAGAATCGATAAAAAGACGTTTTCTCGAATTTGACTCAGATGCGAGTTCAACAAAAACATTGGATACATTTTTTCGCCGAATCGCAATTGTGGACGTCTATCATTATCAAACTGATCTTTGATTGAACGACATTAGAGTGAATTAATTGCTGAATATCTTTCCGCAATAATGAAATAATATTTTTTTTTTTAAGAATGGTGAGTGCGGTAACCGTACAGCTAATTTCTTCAATGAAACGCATACAGATAAACTTGTTGCTAGAAAATACGTACTAGAATAAGTGCAAAAATGTCATCAAACTGGATCAGTAGCCCGAAACGAGACCCGGAACGTTTCTTGTTGAAGTTGAACTTTTAGGACAAGTTCATGCAGAACCGACATTGAGCACAAAGAAATTGGCTAGTTATACCAATATCAGTAGAACCAGTAGTCGCCGAATCCTGAAACATCATAAATTCCACATCTACAAACTACATTTGGTACACCAATTGAATAAAGATGATTTTGATAGGCGACAGGAATTTTGTGAAATTGTGACTACGAGAATAGATGCTGATGAGAATTTCCTTTTCAACATCTGCTTTTCTGATGAGTCAACATTCTTTTTGAATTCGACTGTGAATCGTCATAATTGTCGTTATTGGTCAGATGCCAATCCATATGTTTTCCACGAAGTCCATACTCAAACTCCCCAATAACTCAATGTGTGCGCCGGTATTCTTGTGGAGAGTTCGATTGGACCAGTATTTCTCGACGGTAACCTGACAGGAGAAACTTATTTGGAATTATTGAATGAATTTGTTTATCCACATTTAGTAGACATCATTGAAAATAACGATCGTTACCATGGAGACCACTTGATATTTCAACAAAACGGGGCACCTTTACATTATGCACAGTCTGTTAGGGCGTTTTTGGATATATGTTTCCTGGAAGTTGGATTGGAAGAAGAGGCTCTATAGCGTGGCCAACCAGATCTCTAGATTTAACCCCACTCGACTTTTTTCTGTGGGGTCACTTGAAAAACAAAATACCGAACCAGAATCTCTGGAAGATTTACGAAGGAGAATTATTGAAGAATGCCGTCGAATAACGCCGGAAATGCTACGAAATATGAGGTCTCGTTTTGAACAGAACTTGTACTATTGTATGGAAATGGGTGGTAGACGGTTCGAACATTTAGTTCATTGACAATAATGATTATTGCGACAGTTGCTTTATCAGATATTGTTTTTATTGATTGAGTGAATAAAAAGTGATTTCCCAACTTCAAGTTCCTATATTTCAAAAACGAATCGATAGAATTAATTTATTTTTGTTGTTTGATATTGAGAAGGAGAATACCTTCCAAATTAGGTATCACTTGCCATATGTTGCCATTTAAACATTTAGGGGTGGCGGTCACAGCTCCGAGGGATGGAATGTATTTAGGGTGAATTTCATCGCGAACGATGTCCCCCTCGAAAATGTAGTTGATGTGTCCGAGCGTTTTTATATAATTCGGTTCTGCCGACCTACAGAGCCGCTGTTTCGTTTTCAATGGCCCACTCTTTATATTGAAGGGTAGATAAGAATATAAATCAGGAAATATATATGATATAATAGATTGTTTCTTGTTTCAATATAGAAAAACAACATACACCACCACATGTGAAGAACTACCTCAATTACTACTGGGGCGTAAACCGCGGCTCAGATTGAACTTACTGTTACCTTCAAAAAAAAAAAATATTATCGAGGTAAAGTATTTTTCAATGAACTACTTAGAGAAAATTTGTGTTCGTGACTTCAGGCCACGCACACCTACATGGTGTGAAGATATTATAGCGAAAAAAGTAAGTAGTATTAGAACTCATATTGTAGATGTAGAGGGAGGTTTGAAATGGAAAAGACACAAAAATCAACTGAAAATTAACAAAATTGGTGAGAATAGCTCGCATGATCATGTCGTTTCTATTATACCTTGCTCTACTGTTATTGAGGGAGAAAAGGATGAAACTTCCTATAAAGAGGGGGCGACTGACACCATTGAGGCTTCACAAGAAAGTACTCCAGTTGTAAATAGTTATAGGCTGTTGCGGCGTCGCCTCCAGATAGATTGATGTATAATTGTTTTTTTTTTTGTAAAAGGGAGAGGTGTAAGAAATCTGAATATCGATAAGAAGTTCATGTACGATAAACAGTTTTTGTTTACTTTATGCAGTGGCAGTGGCCCCAGCTGAATATCGACGTTTGGGAATTAAACATTTTTATTTACACCAATCAGTGCTTCATTTCATATTTGATGTGCATATATATATATATGTATATATATATATATATATATATATATATAACACCAATAGTATACGAGGGGCGACTATAATGATCCATGATGACTTTTATTTTATTAATTAATGTTTTTCCATTGAAAATACGAAATGTCTGTTCAATGCGTAAAAAAACGTGAGTTTTCTATTTCGTGGAAAATCGATTCATTCGCCACGATCGTGAATCAAAATGTTTCCACTCAAAAGAAAACTGTCACTTTCCTTCACTTATAGAACAATCTGCTATTATTATTGTTCGTCAAAGTTAGTGCATTGCATAAACGAAATCTGATAATTATGGATATACTTACATTCACAATGAAAACACTTTCCGAAAAGTCTAATAACCCCAACAAAAAACATAGTAACATATTATCTTTCCATTTGAAATATTCCATGCACAAATGCACTTTCTCTAATTGGCATGAAACCTGCAAAGTTTCTGGAATGAAAAATTGTATGAAATGATCTTTGTAGAAGTAGGCATTGGAAATAAATGTGTCGTAGAAATTACTGGTGAGGATACAGAGGCGTATATAAAGTTTGAGTAATTTAAAACGGAAATGACCATGTGATGGCTACCGCTTCAAGTATTCCATGCATTCTGGTTTTGTGCAATAGTTGTAATGAAGAACTCCAACGAGCTTGACAATTCACGAACATATAATGATCATTTTATGAGGAAAATAATTTATTGAGTTTTTACGTACTCTTCCATCTATTTGAGGAAAGCTTTGTCCTTCCAATTTCCCCTTTCATACAAAAATGAAAGCACGGCCAGTCAGAAACGTAGATTTCAGAATTGATTTTCATCGAGAGCATTTCTGGGATATCTAATTTCATGATTCCACGAGAACGTTCACGGAAGTGGAACACCGTGTATAAATTCTCAACTGTTCCAATTGTAATATTTCTTTATAATAAAAATGAATCTCGATGATTCTTTGTAAGCGCAAAACGCTAGAACGGCTGGACCGATTGCTCTAATTTGGTAATACCCCGAGGATGGTTGGAAAAATCAGGAAAGTTGCCCGAAAATTGGAAAATTTGAAGAAGAAAAAGACTATCGAGTCATTTATTACCAAAAAAGAAATAGTTCAGCGGTTACAATGTAGCCAAGCAAAAGATCACAGGAACGAATCCCGGTCGGAGTAACATTTTTATTATTTTATAAAAATAACAGCTGGACCGATTTAGCTAATTTATTCTATGAATGTTCATTATATTCGAATGAGGTTATAGGGGAAGAAAAATTTTAGAAAAGTTATTGGAAATTTCTTTGTCCTGGAAAAGTGTTCAGGAATGTATGATATATAATAAAAATCAATGTATGTCGGTGTTATAGTAACTTGAGAACGACTGAACCGATTTGACTAATTTTTTTCATGAAAATGGAATAACGAAAAGGAAAAACGGTATAACGGAGAAACAGAATAACGGGAAAACGGGATAACAGGAAAACGAAAAACGGGATAACGGAAAATGGATAATAGAAAAAGCGACAACGGAATAACGGTATGATGGGAAAACGGGATAATGAGAAAACAGGATAACCGAAAAAATTGGATAACTGTAAAAGGAAAATGGGATAACAGGAAAACGGGAGAATGGGAGAACGAAAAACGGGAAACGGGATGAGGAATAACGGGAAAATGGGGTAACGGGAAGCGGGCAGAGTCAAAGGGAAAACCTAGATTAATTTTTCATGAGAAAATTTAGGGCTATGGAAATTTAAACAGGACAACGTATGTCCGGTCAGCTAGTGAATGAATATAACAAAATTAATATAGAAATCAGAGCAGAGACCTTAGAAAAAAAGAGTGGTTTCCATAAAGCTGTATAAATCGACCTTAAGTTTCTCATATTGGTATGCATTGAGTATATTATTTCATAGAAATCCTACCTATTGAGGACATCTACCTAAATATGAAGATATAGTCGGAATTTTGAAAATAAAATGCTTTCAGAAAACGAAGTTTGATCACATTTCATTTTCATTCATGTTTGTATTTTATGTCTCCCATTCCACATATAGTTTTGAAATAAAAAAAAATCCACTCGCCAGAAATGAATTTCGTAGGTCAAAACCTCATTCCAGTTCCAAAGCCAAAAAATCCACCACTCACTTGGTTCAACAATTCCTATTCCTATATTTTCTTTTCCTCTTTTTTAATTGGGATGAATAGAAGATAATAGTGCATTTCGACATGGACGTCGGCATTCTCATCGATACCAACCCATACAATAGGAAGTTCGCTAATATACTGATTTTTTTCAAACATGGAGAGAACATGGAGTCGAGAAAACTTTCCACTTTATACTTCTCCATTTCATATGGAAAAAATCAAAATCTAGATGCGGGAGTTTCGAACAAAACAACACATATACTATTATATAGCTCTCCATAAACAAAAATATTTGCATAAAAGGCAAAGTGAGAAAAACAAGAATTTTCTTCGGAAATAATCTCTTGAGAATCTCTTCATTTGATCTCTGAAATATCCCAGGAATATTTGCAAGTCGATGGTGAATATACCAAGTATATCCACAGTTGTCCCTGTGTTGCTGTTGTTTGGAAAGATGTTATTATTAACCAATTTTCCGTGGCCCATTCGCTATTTCAACTTTGAATAACCTACCGCACTACCCGGAAGAAGTCCCAGACAAACACTACCTCGCACTACCCACGCAAAACTTGCTCTTGTTCAGTGGTTTAACTGAATTGCGCTACTCAATCGCCAAAGTGAAACTAGTCTAACAAAAAGTTCTGTTTGGTGTTACACTCATCAAATTGCGATTTCATTGAATGCAATTCCGTCCTACACATTGAATTCCAATGATTTGATGGCATAATTTAATGGCATAATTTATGCCCTCCGATCAATACTAAAACAAAAGCAGTTGAAAAATCCATGTTAATAGTATGTGAAAGCAAATTCATAAATCTCATATAGAGTGTGTCCCAGCTAAAACTTGTTACTCCTTTTATATCCGAAATCGTAGAAAACACTAATCTACTGATCTACATTTTTCTAGCAGTTCCTATTTATTTTTCAGATTTGATATGTATTTTTTTTTTAATGAATGGCCATAAATAAAATTACACAATCGTTCCATTCTTTGTTTTAATGGCGTAATATTGGCTACATAAGTATAATTTGGGGTTGGTGTCATACTATGTAATCATGGGTATTTAACAGATACGGCTTTTTTGGGAAAAATTGCGACCTTATGAAATCAGAATATCTGCATTTTTTTGTGAATAAATTGAAAAAACATGAAAATATGTTTCTGAATATATTTATCTCTGAGGTACATTTACACTAAAGATATTCATTATTCCAAAGTACATGTGTTATTGATTTGTGGAAAATATGAACAGGATGTTCATAAAATCAGATATGGAATCATCTGCGACTGAAAGATAATTCTTAGTCACCATCTTCCATCGTCAAGATACCATCTTGTGGGTCATGTTGAAAAAGGAAACATTCTCAATTAAATATTGAATAGAAATATTTTTCTGTGAATTGAAAAATCCACGATAAAAATGAAGTTATTCATTTTTATGTCTAACAGAAAACAACTACTTCCCCGGCTGAAGCCACGCTGAATATTGAACTACATTTGATAGATATTCTGAAAAGACCCTAACTCAAAAGAAAAAATTTAAAATTGAAAATTTGAATTTTCATTCAGATAGTTATTCGATTTTCTATTCCAGTCTTAATTTAGAACTCATAAAGATGAATGAGGCATAAAAAAATGTTTTCCAAAAGAGAGTACTCACCAGAAATCATTCGTAACATTGACGCCAGAGAGGCATCGCATTCACTAGGTCTTCAATACATTTTTGTCGACGAAAATCTATTTCACGCTACCACGATCATCAGGAAGACCGGAAGAAATGGAAAACACATTTTCAAGAAGCAATCTCACTTTGCCAAGATGGAAAAAGTTAGATCATTTCTTTTGGAGAGACACTCTGAAATTAGTGTTTTTTGACATTAAAACCTGTCATGGGGTATGATAGATTGATTTGTTGAAAATATGAACAGGATGTTCATAAAATCAGATATGAAATCATCTGCGACTGAAAGATTAACTTTAGTCACTATCTTCCATCGTCAAGATAACTTCTTGTGGGGTATTCATGTTGAAAAGGGAAACATTCTCAATTGAATATTAAATAGAAATATTTTTCTGTGAATTGAAAAATCCACGATAAAAATGAAGTAATTTTTTGTGAATGTCTAACAGAAAACAACTACTTTCCTGGCTAAAGCCACGCTGGACATTGAACTACATCTGATAGATATTCTGAAAGAACCCCAACTCAAAAGAAAAAATCTGAAATTGAAAATTTGCATTTTTATTCAGATAGTTATTTGATGTTCTATTCCAGTCTTGATTGAGAACTCATAAAGATGAATGAGGCACAGAAGAATGTTTTCCAAAAGAGAGTACCAGAAATCATTCGTAACATGGACGTAAGAGAGGCATCGACTTCATTAGGTCTTCAATAAATTTTTGTCGACAAAAATCTATTTCACGCTTCCACGATCATCAGGAAGACCGGAAGAAATGGGAAACACATTTTCAAGAAGCAATCTCACTTTGCCAAGATGGAAAAAGTTAGAATCATTTCTTTTGGAGAGACACTCTGAAATTAGTGTTTTTTGACATCAAAACCTGTCATGGGGTATGTTACGAATGATTTCTGGTGAGTACTCTCTTTTGGAAAACATTCTCCTTTGCCTCATTCATCTTTATGAGTTCCTAATTAACACTGGAATAGAAAATCAAATAACTATCTGAATAAAAATTCAAATTTTCAATTTCAAATTTTTTCTTTTGAGTATGGGGCTTTTCAGAATATCTATCAGATGTAGTTCAATGTCCAGCGTGGCTTCAGCCGGGAAGGTAGTTGCTTTCTGTTAGACATTCACAAAAAATAACTTCATTTTTATCGTGGATTTTTCAATTCACAGAAAAATCTTTCTTTTCATAATTCAATTGAGAATGTTTCCCTTTTCTGCATGTGTTATATTGAGAAGGAGGATAAGCGTAACTTAGTTTGCTATTTTCTCAGTTTCAGAGTTTTCACAGATACTGCACTTTTACTTAGGACGGCAGTGCAAAAGATAATAATTCAATTTGTTAGGGGTTAAGAATCTGCATGGGGTTATAAATCCGTATGGGGCTGAAAGAAATTATTTTTCAGTTTTTATCTCGTTCTAAAAACGAGGTCTTGAAATAAAATCGTATCATCAAATGTGTCAAGATGTCGACATGAAGTTATATCCCCCCAGGTGGTACACTCCTGAGCTGCTGTTCACCTAGGAGTTCACTTGATCATCTCGAATTTTCCAAAGAATAATTCGTGGCAACTTTCATTTCTAATGAAACTAAGCACAGCATCGTCGCCGGTACGTTCCGGTGGTAACTCTGTACAATTGTCGAGGGCCATACATTCACTTATAATGAATGTGCTTCATCAACCACCGACCGACCAAGATCTGTCAGCTCGAAAGGTGGTTATAAATCACCATAATGCCGCAATGCATGTTTCCAGTACTAACGACGCCAGTGCACACACTGAAACTAACAAACTAAAATACACACCATGTATATATATGGGGTGCAGGAAAGTACTTTCATTGTCACGTCACTCCTGTCTCAAATTATGTTTTACCATTTTGATTTTAGATCTATACTACAATCAAATTCAGTTGATATCCAGAGAGGAAATGGATACAATTCCTGCATTTAGTACTAAAATATTTGATATGGAAGAGTTAAGTTTTTAACTGAAACAAGAATAAAAATTATAATAAGATTCAACAAAAATCTGTGTATTCTCTGTATAAACATCCATAAAGGAATGAAACTCAAAGTCATGTCTACATGTTTATAATTGAGGTTAAATAAGCGAGTTGAATCGAGAAAAACATGTTTCGGATTCAGATAAAACCCATCTTCAGTCGAGGTACAAAATCTACAATAGTACATAATAAAATCAAAATTATATCCCAAATCGTGTATTGGGCCATCAAACAAGTACAAGAGGGCGTCTGAATACTTACAGGTATGAAGATACGGAACAGTACAGGACAAATATACATTATATCATGTTGAATGAAGGTTTACAATAATTTAATATTTCCATTCGAACATTGGCCAAGTTTGATTATTATCAAGGAACTGAATCGAATCCATGTTGTAAGTGTCAGATTGTCGTAAAAAACTAAGTGCGCAAGACTAGATCAAAAACAATGCTAAGAATCATTAGTAACATCTAGTGAGTTACATTGATTTAATTAACTAGATTGGGAAAAGTGGCATCATCCATTTAATAAATAGTTCAATTAGTAGTAGTAACCTTTAAAATTGATCATCAATGGGAGGTGAATGAAGTTAAGAAACCAATGATAATGAAAAATTCCATTGTAAGTCCAAGGCTATCAAGATTAGAATCAAATGACATTAGATTGTAGTTGATGGATTATTTGAAAAAATTAAAGAGTTGAAAAAGGGGATGCAATCAAAATTAATTTGTCCATTCAAAGACATACAAGAAGTGTCATTTTTACTGCAAATAATTTAAAATTTTCTAAAGTATTCATTGGGTCCTTTATTTACATTTTGAAGGACTTTAGAATCTTTTTTAACATCAAAGGAATGTTTGAGTTGATGACATGATCAACAAATGAGCTGTTTGAGTTGACTTCTGAAAAATATTTCAATTGAGAGTGTTTCCTTTTTCAACATGAATACCCCACAAGAGGTAGAAAGTGACTAAAGTTTATCTTTCAGTCGCAGATGATTCCACATCTGATTATATGAACATTCAGTTCAAAACAAATCAATGTGGAGATGACTTTGAGTTTCATTCATTTATGAAAATTCCACTCCACTTTGAGTCATGGACTTCTACAATAACCTGTAAAAACATGTTTATACTCTGCATAAAATTTTTAGTAAAAAACTATATTTTCTGTAAGCCTATTATTCTGTTCGGAAATTGATATCGAACTTTATGGCGTTGAACTTTTACAGCAGTTGACGATTGTTTGTTTAGATCATGCACTTGTAACTTCTATACATTTTTAGAAATTTTTGAGAGTTCCTTACACTATCTTAATGTTGAAAAATATAAGGTTATACAAGCCGGGGGACGTTAATTTAATTTTTGCTGTTGCTGAAACGCCATCTACTTTTGAGAACCTACTAGAATCATTCAACCTACTCCTACTACTGCCACACGACTTGATAATATATTGACTAACTTGGACAATTCTATCTTCAGTACTGGGGTCTCAGGGCCTAGTTTTTCTTATCATCGGAGCAATATATCTTCATAAATTTCATTATTTTGAAAATTGATGGGCCGCTATGTACCCGTCCAGTGTATAGACACGGTTTAACAAAGTTAAGATCACGCTTGGCGAAATATGATTGGAGTTACTATGTAAATGATAATAATGTTACTCCAGACACGAAAATGAAAAAATTTCAAGGTCTACTGAATGGCCTAGTGGTTACTATTTTTCTTCTGGACAAATATAACAAATTTTCTGAAAAACATCCAGTCTCTTGTGAAACAAATGTTATTGAAACTTGTAGCGTTTGGATTTACCCTTTCTGCTATCTCCGCCAAGATGTCGCCACCAATCCTAAGGTCCACTGGACAAGATAATATTCGATTTTAGAGTTAAATGTTCATCTTGTTGGATGTGTACACTCCCACAGGAGTTCCATATGAAATGATAATGAGAATTCTCATTCACTAAGTACAGTCACTGAATGTGAGGAGATACATTTTCAGTTCATTTGTTTTGTTTGAACGCCACACGGTAGTATCTTTCTACGAGTGGTTGTCTGCTGACACATGTATATAGTATTTTCTTTGCTTCCAAAGTAGTTTCAACTACTGAAATGTTGTATTTCTTTTTAACTGAGAGATATCACCATTGCGTTTGTTCAAACTCGTCGATAGATGGCGACCATGTAGAAGATCGCCGATTGCAGGAACTTCGTGCGCTCGAGGGTTCGTTTCGGGTTGAGATACCGAGAGATTGACCATTGTCAAGAGTTTTGATAATCTTGGGTTTTGCCTCGGAAATACATCGAGGATGTTTTTGATATTTCAACGATTGTGATCGTCTCTCCGTGTGGGGTGAGTTTTAGGAAATTTATTCATTTGAAAGAGACTTAACTTTCTTCCTTTGTTTGAATAGGGTTTTTGGATGGAGTCCATTTTCGTTTTTTTTATGGACTAGGTCACCAACAGCCTCGCGACTCAAAATGTTGGAATGGACGTTGTAGTTTACAAGTTCTGCATTGTAGTTTTGAGAGCATAGTAGCTCACTGGAAATTAGCTGCTCGATATTGTTGGAAGAATCATTCATGGGATTTTCAAGGTTCATGTCAGCGGTGACCTTGTGATGACGTCGTAGTTTGCCATGCCTGCCTTGTACGTTGGATGTTTAACCTCCGAAGAAATGGTTGGTGCACACTTTCAACTTCTCACCAAGATACGAGGGGTATACAGAAATTTCATCAGTACACAGCTCAGCAGTCCTAGTGCTGATCAAACTGAACAGCGTAGAACACATCGTGGGAGTGATACTATCGCACCATAGATTCAGGCCTGTCAACCATTTATCTTTATTTCTTCATCATATGATTTACCTGCGTTTTCTTTGAATATTTTTATGTAAGGCGCACGTACAGTACTGAGCGTTAGCTAACTATTAGTCGAATATCTCAGTTAGCCACAGGTATCTGAGATGAGCCATTTGTTTTTAATTTGTGCATTATACAGGGTCATGAATCTGCACAGTCCATTTTCACCTTGTATGTTTGTATTATATCATTTGTACATATTTGAGTTTCAATATATGGGTTTCAAGTAAGGTATTGTTTTACTTCAAGGGAGTCTCAACATTGGTAATTGTTGTATGCAAATGTGTTGAAAATTGATGTTTTATATTTGCAATTATTCAATAATTCCAGCTATATTTACTATCCTTGTTTTCTCGAATCAGACAAGGTTTTGAACTCAGTAGTATTTGTATTAGTGGCTTGAATGGCGCCCAAATTAACTCATTTTTTAGTAAGATACTGACTGAACGGATTTAACCCCGACCGCGTGACTCACCGACTACCATAGCTAACGGGAACGTAACATTTCTCCCACAGGGTAGATAAAATGGTTACAAACTATACACGATGTTGATGAAGATACTTGTTCTCTAAATGCATATAAAAATTGAGGTGTGATTATAAAAATGTAAAACAGAAGCCTATAACAACTATTATTTGAACTCCACTTATGTCATGAGGGACAGTTGGTACTTCATAAATCATGAAGGAAATAAGAATGAGAAGAAAATTGAAACCAATGTATCAGTGGAACAATTCGATGAATACTTTACTTCAATTGCTGAAAAGACCATAATCACACTGCCTGAATACTCATGGACGTACATTTTATTTAAAAACAATCAAAACTCCTGTACATTATTTTCATCTGAATCCTGTAACTCTAGATTATGTCTTTGATATTATTGATGGCTTAAAAAATTCAATCGCTTTTAATGCTTATGAACTGAACAGCAAAATTAACCAATCAGTAGCGGATATTCTTGCCGAACCTTTGACTGCTTTAATAAATGTCTGTTTCTCTGAAGAAATATATTCAAATGTTTTGAAGTACTCTGTTGTCTTGCCGGTATTGAAATGGGGAAGCACTGATGATATGAACAATTTCCGACCTATATCTATTTTACCAATCTAGGTAAACTTTTCGAAATAATCATTGGGAAACAACTTTATAACTTTCTCGAGAGCCATTCTCTCTTGTATCCAGGCTTGAGAAAAAATCGATCCACAACGTAAAAGTAATCGATCAACAATGTAAAAGTTATGTCGGACATTATCGAGGGTTTGGAGGAAGGTAAACACACACACAACACACATTGTGTGATCTTTCAAAGGCGTTCGACTATGTTTCGCATAATATTCTATTAAAAAAAATATATTACTATGAAGTAAGATGCTTGGCTCTCGACTTTTTTCAATCTTATATAAGTAAGAGATATGTCGAAATGAGAGGTGATCTCTCAAATCGTTAGATTATTACTCATGGTGTTCCTCAAGGGTCAGTTCTGGACCCGTCCTCTTTTTAATCTATATAAATGATCTATATCATTATACTTTTTCGAAAAAGTGTGTTTTCTAATTAACTCAAAATTGATATTGAGAGAATAGTCTATTTTTTTTCTCATAATTCAAATGTCACTCGGGGTACCAGCGTTGAATTACTTGGCGTGCGTTGGACGATGAACTCAACTGGGCACCTCATATCGAGTTTATAGCGAAAAATCTTCCAAAATCACTCTTTTCATCCGACTTTTGAAGAATATTGTCAGCTTACATGTTCTTTAATCGTACTATTTTGGTCCATAGTCATTTGCCATATGGTATTTTACTATGGGGTGGCTCGTGCCACTCTGATAAGGGTTCCATGGTACAAAAAAAGGTAATTAGAGTGATGGCGGGAGTGCATTTTCGTGAACATTGTCGCCCTCTCTTTGTTAGTTTCCAATTCATGCCACTTCCTACTTTATTCATATATTTCTGTTCTGGAAATTGATAGAAGTAAGAACAAATATACGGTTCAATCCAAAATACTATTACTCCACTCGCAGCTCACTTATAACACCTAAGTTCAGGCTACAGATGCCACAAAAAAAAAACTCTGAATCTGCATCTCTATAACAAGATACCTTCAAGTGTGAGGTGTCTGAACTTCCATAATTTTAAAAATAAAATTAGAGCTTTTTTATTGAAAAATTGTTTTATACGATCAAAGAGTATCTTCGGCTGAGCATGAAAGAACTCGAACACTCCTAGCTTTACTTCTTTATGATATTTTTTTAGTTTTGTTATTATATACACGTGTGTTTTGTTTTGTATTGTACTATTTTTTGACGACCTACTAATTCATTGTTTTATAAATACGAAAATAGATATTTATCTATTTATAAAAATTCTATTTTCAATGATTGTGATTTTGATAAATAATAAATATTTTAAGATATATTTTACTACTTTAATTTCAATAAATACTCATTCATCATGATTTGAATGAAATGTTCTTTGTTGAATAAAATATTCGGAAAATTAATTGATCAAATATAACTACGAGATTAATGTTCCAGGAATAAAACCCTGGAGCTAAAGCCATCGGGTAAGATAAGAAGAAGAAGATAAGAACATAAGAACATAAATACTCAAATACCAACTCGTTGATTTATTGAACAAGTTTAAAAATATTCGCTCGTGAACGAGGTCTTTTTATGATACCCCTAAAAAAAGAAGAAAAATTGCCCTCTCCCACTGTTTTTCGAAATAAGAACCATACCGAACTTCAATTCTACAGTGCTTACCGTTTGGCGTAGTGTGATGAGTCATACAATCAGTGGATTTAATTGGAAATTCTGCGTGTGAATCTGTTACTCACCTGAAAAAGAATAGAAAACTCCAGTTACATATATGAAAAAAAATAATTGGTTTCATGTGTATAACTTTTTATTAGAGAGTTTTTGGTAATGATATTCTTGAAGTGAAACTTCTTTGGGCGCGATGAGAGTAAAATTTAAAGTTCGAATTTAAGAGTATCGTACCAAACGAACTGCTTCTGACGCAAAAGGACGGAAAATTGGTACCTGGCCAGAGAGAGGAAAAGAGAGAACTATTCTATATACGATACTCGCCTCGTTTTTGTTCTCCTCTGTCCCCTCATTCGTTTTAGAAAATAGATATCCCACACAGTTAGCTGTGAGTGTCTTGCATTTTGTAGTGAATGTGTGTAATAATAATTTTTGTATGTGCTGTATGTTTTTCAACAGCGAGTGATATTTATGATTAATTAATATTTTTTGAATTATTAATAATTGTTTATATAGTGTGCTGTTATTCTAAATATTATATTTGTTAATTCACGTATATTCATCATTATTTTGATTGAAATTGTAATGTATATAAATAGGTTTAGGATTCTTGAATACTTGAAACACAAAAACGGAGGCCAAAAAACCCAAGTTATTGAATTGCATGAACGATTTAGCAGAGTAACGTTGAGTAATATTCTATCTTGAGGATCAAATACATCGAAGTTAATTCACGTTTTGAAACGCATATAATTTGTAATTGAAATTGTTCACATGAGATAGTTGGTGTCGATGTATATTTATACATATGTATATAAAAAACAACATTTTCGAATCCGTCCAAATTTTGGAGACCGCGAAACAACGGAGTTTTGGTAGTTAGTACATTAAAAAAATCTGGCTTATTAAGGGCTAATTGATCGTAAAATTTTCAAGGGAAAAATATGTTTATTTTTCAATGGACTATCAACTATCAACATTCGCGCATAAATACTGGCTGTATTTCAAATTGTAACCCATCCGTGAATGATGGATGTAATTTTATAACGAATTACAGTAGCTGAAAATTCGATTTATTATCAATACATTTTTTTCCTAAAATTCGTACGAAATTTTTTGAAATCCTAGGAACTTCAAAACAGCGAAGTTTTGAGAAGGAAACATATATTTTCATATATATCAATATATATGAAGTTAGATAGTTTAAAGTAAAGACTTACGTTTCTCATTATTGTTTATTAAATTCAAATACATGTTTATTGAACCCTTATATTTCGTGTGCACAAAAGTGAGTATTTATAGTAGAAGCCCATAATAATAAAAAATCAAACATAAAATAATTATAGAAGAACTTTTCTGGCGTCAATCACAATCACCATCATCTATCTCTTCGGTAGCATCTTCATTGTGAGGTAAGCTCAAGTGAAATGGTTCATACAGTTCTCCCAGAACTCCAGGACTCATAGTAAACAAGAAAACCAAATCCCGATACTTTGAAGTTGGGATCGGAATTGGGGATGTGTATCGAACTTTCAGTTCTGAAGGACTTCATCCAATACATTGTTTGCCAGTAAACATCTGCTGAATTTTCATCCTTCGTTCGGTTCGTGAGGTTTTGTTCCATGCAGAGCTTGTTATCTTGTGTATCCTCTCTTGAAAGATTCTTCACTTGGTATGGCTTGCCTCCATTTCTTCTAGCACTTCGCGTGGAGATAGCTGAGTGCACAATGTCACACTCCATTTGAGTGAGGAGGACCAACACCAAGAAACTTTATATCAATCATGGAAATATTTTCCAGTTCCTGCACATAAACATAGTGGCAATAAACTGATTCAAGTTTTGATCCCCACATCTGTCACTGTGAAGTGTGCCAGAGGGGGAAGAGATTTCAAAACCATAGGGGGAAGTGATTTCAGAAATGAGTGAATTGAACTTGCAATATCGCAACTTCCTCCTTCACCTTCAGACCAACTTCTAGAATTATATACGCGATAAAAGAACGATAATACATGCATAAAACACATTTTAACACAGGATAACAGAAAATATTTTTTTTTATCAAAATAATAAAGTTGATTGTTTTCGCCTAAACACAAAAATAACGTTTTAATTTTGGAATAAACCAATAGGACTGCACAATAAACTAAGTTGTACGCAAGTAAGGTTAAGGCCGGCACTGTTGTAAATATTTTAACCTATATACTACAATAATGTTCTCATCAACAATCAAGCGGCATATTTATAAACTGACAGTTATTGACGCGATTACAATTTTATACTTACTAGTTTTGTATAACGTTAGAATTAGCATGTTCTTGACATATATTCAAAATATTCACAATACCACTACTGTTTATATTCACAACGACAATCGAAATCATAGGCTATACAATACACAAATTCAGATCGGTATCATCGGGGTGTAACAAATTAACGATGCGATGTTGAAGCACTCTACAGATGAATCTCGAAATTAATTGTAACGCTGTTACGCTAGATATTATTATCATCTACTCTACATCCTTCACTTCCTTCACTTATCAACCGATTTGAATGGAATTTTGTACATAGATTTGAGACACAATTTCGGATTGACAGACATGGCCGACTTCTGGTTTCGCCAGAATAGCCACCAACTTCGATTTTTCAAATGGAACACTGTGCGGTGTCTAGCAAATGCCTCAAACGGAACCTCATGTAGGGAATTATTCATACGACTTGAAATACTACCTTTCCATGGATTATATCAATATATATATATATATATATATATATATATATATATATATATTTATATGAACTCTTGATCTATATTCACAGACAGCGTGGAAAATGTATCAAGAATGAATCAATACATATCCACGACACTAGAAAAAAATATATTTACATGTTCCAAACCCCGTCTTACAATATCCCAAAAATCACCAGATATCCTTGAACTTCGACTTTATAATGTCCTCCCTTAAGGAATGAAAAGAATTGATAAACTGCCATTATTCATAAATGAAATAAAAATACTTCTCCTCGACCTCTGTCCCTACAGTATAAGGGACTACTTTGATAATCTTGTATTGGAATAGTTTATTTACATGAATGTGTTCAAGTGACAGTTTTCTGTATTGTCAATCTAGTATAGTTTATTTACATATATATGTTTTAAGAGATTCTTTTCTATACTGTATATTATCTGTGAATTTATGACTAAAAAGTGCTTGTACCGCCTGACTTGTCAAATAGCTACTCAGTTCGATGGATTGAATGAAATACAATACAATACAATACAGAAAAGATAACTTCAATATGATCAAACTGTTTGAATAAATCTTACGTACAAATTATCCTGTTTTCAATAGAAGAGTTTCAAAACCATCAAAAAGTCAGTTTATTTGTTAATGACCAATTATATGTTCGAAGTATTGCCCGTTTTCCCTAAAACATAGACTAGTTCTATTTATTGTACACCTCATCACATTTATCAGTTCGTAAACAGTAATTTTCTGAAATGCGCGCTCAACTCTATCCCTCGAATCCTCCAAAGGAGTTGGTCTCCTCAAGTATACTTTGGATTTTATGTAACCCCATAAATAAGAATCAATAGGGGTTAAATCAGGCTGGCCATCTGATTGGACCATTTGTTCCAATCCAACTCTGCCCATAGGAATCACTAAGATATTGCTGAACATTATTAGCATTATGTGGTCCTGCACCATCCTGCTGAAAAAACATATTTTCTTTGGTGTTCTCAGGTGAATCATTGATATTATTTTGAATATCGTTCTCTAAGAATTGTAGATATCTTCGGCCCGTCAAAGGCCTGTCGAAAAGAATTGGTCCAATGATTCTTGTCCCTATGATTCCTACCCAGACGTTGAATCCAAATATTTTCTGAAAATTGCCTTCTCTCAGCAACCTAAAATTATCTTGAGCCCATTACCTTGTATTATTTCTATTGAACATACCATTATTCGTAAGCCTAGACTCATCTGTGAACAGTATCTTCGAGACAAAACCATTATTCAAATCATGATGACGCAAAAGCCAATTACAATAAATTAATCTTCGTTCTGGGTCATTTTCATATAGATGTTGATGCAAACTGTATTTATATGAGCAATATTTATGCTTTTTCAATACTTTTCTGTCACTTTCCCTGCTGATCCCACATTCAATTTCCAATTCTCGCACTGCGGCAGATGGAGAGAAATGAACATATGCTAAAACAATAGTTTCCGCTTCTTCACTGACGATGAAGTGGATTTGGTTTTGATCAGCTGGTTCTTTCCTTAGCAACATTTCCAATTTCCTGAAATAGGTCCTCGATGGGTGCCGTCTTGACGGATAACGAACAGCGTATAGCATACTGGCATTGACAGCGTTCTTCTGACATTTTCCGTACCATATCGATTTGTTCGTTTCGAGAATAACGATTATTATTTTCCATTTCAAAAGAACTTTTTACAAACGGAACGATATGAAGTAAAAGTTGGTATTCCACTTTTGACATGGCATTGATCACCTTCTGTTTTCCATGATTCCACGGCTAACTTTCATTTCATCAAACCTAAACGGATAACTCATTGGAATTTGTAGGCCTCGTATAAAATATTGTACAAATTCAATAATTGATCGTGTTCAGGTTTGAACAAAAAGAAAAAGGTACATAATCTTGTAACGAATTTTTCGTTACTTCCTTATACATAACCAATTTCTCATAATGTTTCCGGTTATCCTTGTGGTCGTACGGGTCAGTAGTCACTGCTCAGATCTCAGATCGACTTCTAACAGTGTGACCGTGACATTTCATTTTCGTGTCGATCGGATTTATCGAGCACGTGGTTTTTCCAAGTGTTTTTGAATAGAGAAAAACCCGAGAATGGTTTTTTTTTAAAAACAGGGAATTGGTGATTTCGTCGAACCCAAAGAATGATGGCTCTCTTTCTTGATTGGAACGTCGAGCTAGGCAGGTGGACTGAGTGAATTGATTTTGGTATGTACGATCTATAAGTTAAATAAGTTTCACTGCTGGAGTTTAGTTGAGTAATATTATTCTCTTTATCTTCCAATGAATGTTGTAGCTGATTAGCATTTTCTTCTTTTTCCTTATGCTGGTAATATTAGAATTCTTGGATATACCGCATGGTAATTTTTGAAGGTTAAATATAGATATTTCGGCCATTTTGACAAATCATTCATAGTACCTATATATTGTGGCTAACATAACATCTGTTCCGAATATTGGGAACTGATTTTTTTCATTGGAAATCAGTTCTACGCTTTTGCATTTTTTAGGTACCAGTTAATTGGTAATTTCAAATGGACTAGAAGCTTACTTACCTCACACGACCAGTGGATTGTTTCAAGGATTCCGATTGAAGTGGTGGGCGTATTCGATTGTTCTGGGACAGTTTGGAGTGATTAATAGGACGGCTCTCTGGTAAGCAATTTTCTTTATTTCATAACTATATGTTTATGAGAGTAATTTTCTTTTCTCTTGAGAAAAAATTGCTTACAGAGAGAGTTGTACCTCTGGCCTAACGGTCTCAGAACACTCGATTTGATTCAATATATGCCTCAAGCGTAGAGTTGATTTCTGTTTGATAAATTTCTTATATCTATTACTCCATTCAATTCCCAGTGTAGCTCATTTGATTTTTGATCGTTGCAGTGTCAATTCACTTTAGTTACTACCTTGTCGCCAAGAGCAGGAAGATTCACAAAAATTTTTGAGAATTACCTGTTTATCGATTTGAAAAGGGAATTGCCGCCCTATTTCAAAATTATCTTTATCTAAGAGAGTTGTGCCCACTGAAAGATATGAGGTCTCCCTCTTCAGTTATCTTTAAAATTTCTTCAATTAAAAGAATTATTTAACATCATCTTTTTCTAAGAGAGTTGTACCCACTGAAAGACGTGTGGTCTCCCTCTTCGGTTTATCTTTGGAAATTCTTCAACAAAAAGAATTATTTCACTTTATCTTTATCTAAGAGAGTCGTGCTCACTGAAAGACGTGTGTCTCTCTCTTCTTATCTTGGCTGAAGAGTAAACTTTTACTCTGACTATTATCTTGGTTCAGAAACCCTATATTTTTTGTAGCTGACTAGAGTATTTTGGTTATAACGCTATATTTCCCTTTGGCACTTGCTTTAAAATAGTATATTTTTGCACTGGCAACATTTAAATATTTTGCTTTGAAATAGTAGATTTTTTCTCTGGCAATTTTATAGTGTTTTGCTTTGAAATACTATATTTTTTCTCTGGTAAAATTTCAAGGAAATTTTTTAATTTTTTTGGTACATAGAATCACCTTATCAAAACTTACTTGTTTCCAAACTTAACTGAATTTGAACCTAACGTTTTGGGTGAGGTTTGTTTTGTTTGGTTTTTAAATTTTGTTCATTTTTAATATTTTTTCAAATTATTGAAATTAACTTGTAAATTTAACTCCAGAATAGCAGATTGGATTGCTATTTATTATCTTTGTTCTTTCACTGTAACTTTCCAGTCTTCTATATAGACTGAGATTTTTATTGTATGCTATCATTTGCATCTATCTTTTGACTCTCGATTAAAATTTGAAACATAAGCAGACCCTGAATTCCAGGGCAACAACCAACGTCACCCCGAAATCATAAATGAGCGGCTGGCTTCTGTTTGTTGACTCCGTTGATTTGTCGTTTTCTACCAAGTGTTGTTCATCCTTGCAATTCTCCACCGTACTGATGAGGGCCGAGAGTCCGAAACACGTGTCTACGGTTAGCACTTTTCTCTGAGGGCTATGTCCATTAAATTCCTTCCATTTTGTTTTTAACAGTCCCCTCGATATTACTTTCCTTTCCTATATATATATATATATATATATATATATATATATATATATAGAGAATCGAGAATGACAGGTCTAAGCTTCAACACACAGATTATAGGTGTCGCTATCTATAATCTGATCCTTTTCATATATATATATATATATATATGAATATATATATATATATATATATGTGTGTACGGCTTAAATATTGGGGTGTGCAGCAAAAAAAAAAAGTGTACTCTTTAAAGTACGTCCTTTCGGAATGTTTTATTTCCATCTTCAGGGATACTACAATGAAGAAATTTACAATCAGTGTGTCCTTCGGACCTCAAGGTAATTACAGCTTTGTTGAGATGAGTTTCTATGTTGTGTATGAATGTACGGTGGAATATAAGTTATGAATTTGAAGTTGGAAACACATCATAAATTGTCAACTACTTCTAACACATTAAAATTTATTGCAAACGTTACTAATTAAAATATAATTTACAGGAACATGTGTGCCTTGAAAAAGTACAATAGGTTAAGTGTGGGAAAATTTGTTCAACTTGTCATTACCTTAAGGTCCGAAGGACACACTGATTGTAAATTTCTTTATTGTAGTATCCCTGATGATGGAAATAAAACATTCCGAAAGCTTGGACAAACTTTAAAGATTACACTTTTTTCTTTTGCTGCACACCCCAATATTTAAGCCATACACCTAACTAGTCAGCAACGACTACCCGCTCACTATATATATATATATATAATAATATATATATATATATATATATCTATATATATATATATATATATATATATATATATATATATATTATTATGATAGGTTGATTATTATTGTTATTTTCTTAACCACTAGTCATCACAAAATTCCGGATATGAATGAATTCCTAACCTGTCACACCACATAGAGAACCCATTTATATTTATATAATTTTAAACAACGCTAATGTGGTCGTAGTAACTTTAAACTTCGTTTTATTCTTCGATCGACGGTTTTTTTTCTTTTGTATAACTATGTTAGAGGTAAATGTTTAACATCATTGAAACCAACCTCAACAAAGTTTCAGTCTCCCCGATGATGGAAATGAATATTGCTGAAAATGGAGGGTTCTGCCCATTGAGACTTTTGATCAGCATACCGAATACTATCTTTTTGCTGCGAATTTCAGCGAATTTAGCCAAGAGCCATTTTCCATAAGGATTTTGCAGGGTCCTTCATCAAGTTGCTCTTGGTATGCTGTGAAACGAATTATAATATAGTGATAAAAAAAAACACTAAATAAAATAATTAATAAAAAATCTTTTATTCAAATGCACTAAAAAGTAAAAAATAATTGCTTTGGATGTGTGAAGTAGGTTATTTGGTGAGTTTGTCGCTTTGTATTCGAACTGAAGACCTTGCGCGACAAACTTTCGAATCTGTAGGTAACTCACGAAATAACCTACGTCACACATCCAAAGCAATTAATTCTTACTTTTTAGGGCATTTCAATAAAAGCTCTTCTTCAAAAAGGTTTTTCGTTAATTATTTGAAATTGATTTTCATTACAAGTTGAGAATTGAGAAAATATATATAAAATCGTTCCAACTGGCATGAGAGCCAACATTCCACTGTCCAAGAACATCGAAAATTGTACATGGAATCCAGAAAATGATACGCCGCGTCGGCATATTCAGCATTTGTCTTGGGCACGGCGACGAACTCCATGAGATATTTAATATGTGTGATCGAGAGAAATGAGTGTAAAGAGGGAACATGAGATTTGTGTACACTTTTGAGATGCGAGGAAAACAGTTGGCAAATCCTGGCTTGCATGAGAGGAATAAACAAGCGCTGGGATATAACGATTGATCAATTCGGTACACAGTTCGATCATGTTTTGAATAAGTGTTTCAGAAATGAAGAATCTGAAAGTAAACACCTGTTGCCTTTAGATAATGCATAAGCCAAGCAATGGCAACATTAAAGGGTGCTTTCACTGAAAAAGGTCACAAATGGTTCTAATTTTGTATATTAGTACAGTTCGGTGTTCTAAATATGGAAGTCTTCTTTCGTATTTCGTGCAAATTTATTATTTTTGATATTAGAGCGATGGTCATCTTCAGTGCCTGCAAAGTGAGTGAATGATGTTTGAATGTAATAAATGGTTATTTTAACTAATTGTCAAAGTATCACTTACTCGTCAGGCATGAAAAAGGGGCAACCCATAGAATACAGACATTTACGAAGAAAAAACGGTAAAAATGTATAAAATTGTGACAAACAGTGTAAAAAATAACTTTTTATTTAAATGAAACATCTTCATCAACCACCAGCGCTTTTCAATTTGTCAAGCCTGAAATTAACACGAAACATATTAATTTTAGAACACAAATAGCAAAGAAGAAGACTGGGAAGAGAAATGCAGTGGTCTATGGTACAGCTTGAAGTGAACTAGTGAACAGAAGCTAGTCAACTGCAGAGTTCACTTCTGTCTCCGACGTTCAAGCGAACACACGTTGAAGGTGTGTTTCGTGAAGATGGAACGTGGATGCCATGTGGGAGATGGGAAGTCGGCCGTTCGTTGTAAAGCGCATATACCGAAATTTGTTTATGTGTGTGAAGTTCGCCATTTGTTGTAATGTGCATATACAGAATTTTGTTTATGCGAGTGAAGCCCGACGTTCCCACCAACGTGCATATACCGATTTTTTTTAAGTATGTGAAGTCAACCGTTCGCTGTAACGTGCAAGTGGTAGAAAGAATAATAAGTGTTATAAAAATATAGTTGAATACAGAATTGCTTTGGGCAAGACGCCTGTATTCAAAGGTTATATGACCAGGCTTGAACACACCAAGAGGGAGCGAATAGCCATGAAATTAGGCAATCCATATCACGTGACCCAATATGGCGGTTGTTGGCACACAAACTGATTATCGCCATAAGAACATCATTGTCAGTGTGTACCTTTGGCTTGTAAAAGTGTATTTTTGGTTATTTTCGGAGCTTTTGTGTTGTTAATTAATGATATTCAGATGGAGAGTGATTACCTGAAGACACTATTGTTGAAAAGCAGAGGCTTTGGTGAACGGTATGCTTGAAAATACATCCCCATCTTCTGTTTACATTTTTATCAATGTATTTGTTACAGGTATAATGAAGTTGAGGATTGATCAGTGATTAAGATACTTTCTACACTGAATATTTCTGAACTGAATTGTTCAATTGTTGTTGCTCCTCCTGTTACGAATATGGATATTATTTCGTATTTGCTTTTCACTCAGCTTTCCCAAATGAAGTTTAGAATCCATACATGCTTTGAATCTGGCTTCGTTGTGAAAGTGAGAACAAAAATTCAGAATCATTCATAAATGTTAGTTAGTCTAGTATGTTTTTTCCTAGGCAGCAGGTTTTTTCTAATGGGTACATGTACAGTTGCAAATCTTGAGTCATCGAAATGAATTATTATAAATTAGGAATAATAATACATAAGAAGCAATTTATAACTTCTGATGTGATCTAATATGTTTATTGTCACATTTGTTTATTATAAGAGACATTAATTTGATATTTAAGAATATTACTTCTCAACTCTCATAATAGTTCTCTTATCAACTTACCTTTTTGCAGGTCAAGTATTCACAAAAAGCAAATTGAAAACCTTCAGATGTTTGGTACATAATTGAAAAAGATGAAAGCATTTGTACTGCTCACTGTACTTGTATGGCCGGAAAGAGTGGAGTAGGTGGTCATATTGGTGCTATATTAGAGGCAATGTCACGCACAGATTTGGAAGCTGTGTGGCCAATGCCATCCAGTCAAAAAATTTATTGGACGACTTGCCTCTTGCTCAGTTGTTTTAAAAAATAAAAGGTTTCAAATTATTATATATATAAATAAATGTTTGTTTATTCGTTGTTTTACTGATTCAGTTGATTACTTAATTTAATACCAATTATAAAAAAATGACACAATATCGATATTTGTATATAGTACAATTTCGATAAATATCACGATATATCTAATTTTTACTGTTAATAAATAACAATACCCTTTGAAGGTTGTAGACGATGTGGTAACTCCATTACTCTCGTTTCGGACGTCCATCGTCTTAATGTTCTTGAGAAGGTTTTCACGATGTTTCGAATGTTTGTGTCTGAATACAGTATTCACATTCAAAACATCGTGGAAACCTTCTCAAATACATTAAGACGATGGACGTCCGAAACGAGAGTAATCAAATACAACACCCTTCACAAGACTTGATTGAGTCTTTCGATAATTGCCTAAAATATCTAAAAAGGGAAGGTTGAGTTCGCAAGACATATTTCTAAATATTTTTATTTATTGAGTCACCAGAATCCTAAAGAAAATTTGTATTCCAGTAATTCAATAACAATACCTATAAGAATATTTTTTGAGGAGGTAGGTACATATCTATGAACATTCATTTGGAGTTTTCTCTACTTTTGAAGTGGAAAATATATCAATTATCTATATATATATATACATATTAGGGAGCTTCATTTTTGGGCAACATTTTTTTTCTTCAAGTCCCTCCTGAAAATCTTCCAATTTATAGAAAAACTGAATTTTTGAGCATATTGCGAACCCTTAATTCGAATTTTAACCCACTGCTAGAGAATATTTAATTTTATCCATTAAAATAACATTTAAAAACGTTTTTCCTTCCGCTCACCCAGAAGAATTTTTGGAATTTTGACTCATGGATTCTTGTTATAGGTATAATTTCCTACAAAAAAGCCCATTGCGTCGAGTTTGTAACTCCAACGGGTTCGACGAAAAATGTCATTTAAGCTGAATTTTCATAAGTAAATCGCGTTTATTTGCTGAACTATTGAAGATAGAAATACAATTTTGTTACGAAATATTTTTTCGTAGCTCTCATAGTTTAGCTGTTGAAGCCAATTAAAACTTAAAATTAACGAAAACATCAATTTTTTTCAATAAAAACTAATTTATGAAATCCAAGTTGAAAAATTGAATGAAAAATGTGTTTGTCATTGTATTTTTTGAAATTTTATGGCGGCAAAAATGTTTTAAATCGGTAATTTCACAGGTATTACAACCACATGTTCTTTCTATCTTCAATAGTTTAGCAAATAAACGCGATTTACTGCTATTTTTATGAAAATTCAGCTTAAATGACATTTTTCGTCGAACCCGTTGGAGTTACAAACTCGACGCTAAAGGCTTTTTTGTAGGAAAGTATACCTATAACAAGAGTCCATAAGTTAAAATTCCCAAAAAAAAATTTTTCTGGGTGGGCGGAAGGAAAAACCTATGAAAAATCATTTTTTAATGTTATTTTAATGGATAAAATTCAAAATTCTCTAGCAGTGGGTTAAAATTTGAATTAAGGGTTGGCAATATGCTCAAAATTTTAGTTTTTCTATAAATTACAGGATTTTTAGGCGGGACTTGAAAAAAAAAATGTTGCCCAAAAATGAAGCACCCTAATACATATATATGAACTTTATTTGAAATGGGACCTGATGTACAATAGTTCAGAGATATACAAGTAGGCAAAATCATACAAGTAATCGTAGGAACAAATCAAATCACAAAAGTCTGAAAGATATCACGAATGTGCACACAGGGTATGTCTGCTGCAGCCTCTCTGATACTTGATTTTCGAATCCGTAAGATCTTCTCGGTTGATTGCAGGCTAACCATAGAGCTCTTCTCTTCTTCGATAGGTCATTTCAACTGGTCAAAAACTTATGATTTGAAACTATAGACACCGAGTGGAACCCGACTCTATCCCTGTCGTGACGGGACCCACAGTTAACAACAATGCAAATAAGGGGCATTTTACTTCAGTTGAAGCACGAATTATAATCCAAAATTGAAAAAACTACTCAAATTCGCACAGAAAATCACAAAATAAACACTTTTACCACTACGGTAACTTATGATGAATTACAATATGTGCCAACAGCCGCCATATTGCTTTCGTTTTGACAGGTCGATGGATTGCCTAATTATTGAAGAAGAAGAACTAACCTGAAATTGTCTGAATTTTTACAATGTATACAACATTTATGAAAATATTTCACACTGTTTGTATTTTATGGGTTGCCCTTCTTTTCTTGCCCGACGAGTAAGTGATATTTGTTTGAAGGTTGTAGACGATGTGGTGACTTGATTACTATCGTTTCGGACCTCCATCGTCTTAATGGATTTAGAAGGTTTTCACGACAATTCAGGTGAATACTGAAAGTTTGGTGCTACTTACCAATTTATGACTGTGGTGCAATGATGCGTGTAATTCCGCACCACTGCACATGGCGGATTTTCACGCATCATTGCACCGACAGTCATATAAATTGGTAAGTAGCACCCAAACTTGTCAGTATTCACCTGAAGACGATTGCAGATACAAGCATTCGAAACGTCTTGAAAACCTTCTAAATCCATTAAGACGATGGACGTCCGAAACGATAGTAATCGAGTAAGTGATACTTTGACAAGTCGTTGAAATAACCATTCAATAACATTCAAACATAATTTACTCACTTTGCAGGTAAGCAATGAAGGTGGACATGTAGGTCGAGAGCGCTCTGCGATTAAAAATAATAAATTTGCACGTAATACAAAATTAGACTTTTGGTTCTGCCCCGTGCACACAGCCCTACTACTCCCATTCCTAAATGATATTCCAAATTTGTGACTTTGAGCGACCGCCGCTCGCGCCGCCATATTGGAAAAATGGTACCGAAAACTAGCCAGCGCCTCCTATGTCAAAAATAGCTATTACAGAAATTATGAAACATAAAATTCCCTGCAACTTTTGTGTTTTTTTTTCAGCAGATGAATAGTCCACGAGTTACAGCGGCGTCAAGCTCAGCAAATTTCTACAATTCGCTACATTTTTGCGGGAAGCAGGCTCGATGATCTTCTGAGTGTTATTTACGCGCAAAAGTCGGTGGACAAGATGTTAACAGAGCCATTTGGCTATAGAAATTCGGAAATAGCATGTATGTCATAGATGGTGGATATCTGCTACATATGGCATCGCAACGAATCGATTTGCAAAAACTATGTACAAGGTGTGAAAACAGCAGCCACACATAGCAGACCGAATACCCCAACGCCAAACTCAGTGGCGTACCAACCGATTAAGTCGTTAACATATATTGATACCTATATCATGAAATCTAATAGAAATATCTGTGAAAATATATTGACTTGAATACATTCATCGATTATTCCTTTGGAAGGAGGAATACAACTTTAACAATCGAAAAATGAGTGACACAATTTCTCAAAATTAATTTTGCCTAGAAAACTTGGTTCTAGCATAAACAGATTTGGGCAAGATGTTTCTTATTGCGATCCCATGATTTCGTGAAAAAATGGCCGACTTCCCCTGGGATCCAGGAATATTATTTCTTACCCTC
Organism: Gonioctena quinquepunctata; assembly: GCA_018342105.1. NCBI lineage: Eukaryota > Metazoa > Arthropoda > Insecta > Coleoptera > Chrysomelidae > Gonioctena > Gonioctena quinquepunctata. The sequence goes on along the minus strand of JAFIRS010002892.1, from coordinate 28,955 downwards.
AATTTTCAAGAAAAAAATTAATTTCTCATAGAAAAACTCTTTTCTAATATACACATAGTTTTGCAAGTACACATTTGAAATTGGATAATCAACTGGGAAAATGGAAATTCAAATTATTATGAAAATAAATAAATGACTTAAAAAAATTAACGAAATCAAAATCAGCACTGAGGGTTGCATTCAACGATAATACTAGTCATAACAACAAATGCATATGATAATTTTTCCTGGTAACAAATTATACAATACAAAATATAAAGTTTCGAAAGCCTCAGAATGCTTATTTAACAAAAATAATGTTAATAATAAACGCAATAAACTCATTCAATAACAAATAATAAAACAGAAAATCCTAATTCTTAAACACCAAACATCTTGCCAAAATATGTTTATGCTAGAACCAAGTTGTCCATGAGAAATAAATAATTGAAAATTAAGGGTTGAAAATTCCATCCATCGATCCCAAAGGAAGTCGACCAATCTTGCCAAAATCTGTTATGCTAGAGCCAAGTGTTCTACGAGTTTTTTTTTTTATTGAAGGTAGGAAATTTCACCCCTGGATCCCTAAGGAAGTCGACCATTTCTCCACGGAATTATTGGATTGCAATGAGAAACATCTGACCAAAAGCTGTATATGCTAGAACAAAGTTTTCTATGGGAAATAAGTTTTTGAAAATTAAGGGTAGGAAATTCTACCCCTGAATCCCAAGGGAAGTCCTCAATTTTTCCACGAAATTATAAGATTGCAATGAGAAACATCTTGCCAAAAGCTGTTTATGCTAACAAATTTTCTATGGAAATTAATTTTTGAAAATTAAGGGTAGAAAATTCTACCCCTGGATCCCAAGTGAAGTCCGCAATTTTCCACGAAATTATAAGATTGCAATAAGAAAATCCTGCCAAAACTGTTCATGCTAGAGCCAAGTTTTCTATGAGAAATTAATTTTTGAAAATTAAGGGTAGGAAGTTCTACCGCTGGATCCCAAGGGAAGTCGATAATTTTTTCAGGAAATGATGGTATTGCAATAAGAAACACCTTGTCGAAACTCCTGTTTGTGCTAGAACCAAGTTTTCTAGGAAGAAATAGTTTTTGAAACTTATGTCACTCATTTTTCGATTACAAAAGTTGAATTCCTCCCATCTTCCAAAGAAATCATCAATGAATGTATTCAAGTCAATATATTTTCACAGACGTTTCTATTAGATTTCATAATAATGCGTTATATATGTTAACGAATGAATCGGTTGGAACGCCACTTGTTTTGGCAATCGGAAATTTCCGCAGATTCCGCATCCTCCTGGAGTACCAAAACCAGATTGTATGAGGCGAAAAGAATTACCTGATGATTCCTTGATTTGTGAACATGCTAATTTCGAAACAACACGTCTGAAAGTAGTACCGTCGGCAATTGGTCTGATGCCACCGCATCTTTTTCTAAGTGCTATCAATGATGCTCCGTATAGGATTGGGATCACATCTTGGTTAACTCTACCGCTAAGCATAAAATTGCAGAGGTTGGTGATAGTTTCTTGCCCATAGATATCCAGAACTTTAAGACAATAAATCTTGAAGATGCGATGGTCTCAAAGAATCTAGGCCTCCTGCAGATCTAGTACCAAATGACTTCACTGCATTCAAAACTTCAATTTCGTTAACTTTTAATAGGTTGAAGATTTCACTCCCTGTATATATAAATTCCGTATGAGCTGGATGTTTTGATTTGAGCTCCAACAAGGTTGTTTCGTCAAAATTAGCTATCGTGTCAGAACACGTCAATTACGAATAGCAGATGTGAGATCACCATCAGAAACTTTATTGACGATACGTTTAGAGAGATTATATTTCAATGTTGAAGGATTAGTAATTGTTGTATTTTGCAGAAGATTGGGACTCTCGATGTTACTCTTGATCATTGTTGTTAGATATTCTTTGCGATTTTGATCAATTGGTGGAAGGCATAAGGAATTGTATGCAACACAGTAGATTTTACCATGCTTCTATAGAGTTGGAAATGATACAATTATCAATTGATTTACTTAAAGCTTCAGCAGCACTCACTCTGGCCGATTTGGGTATCTTTTTGGCAATATATAGATTGAGTTTGTGATGGGCCATACGATTATTCAGTCGACTAGAAAACTCGTTTCCAGTTTCAATCAATTCTATGGAACCATCAAATGTTGTTCATAAAATCAGATGTGGAATCAAAAATAACTTCATTTCAATCGTGGGTTTTCCAATTCACAGAGAAATATTTCTATCAATATTCAATTGAGAATGTTTCCCTTTCCAATAGTGTATCTTCCTTTTGTGAATATTTAAACCTCTTTTTGTGTTGGAACTTCTGTTTCAAAATTCGCAATGGAAATGCAGTCGAAGTTTTGGAACATCTGAATCAAGTTTTTCCATTATATCTTCCTTCTTTGAAGTTGAACTCGACACTTATTGGTAGTTTTGGTGAATTGATTTTCATATAATTTCTGAATAGTGATTGAAAGCGCAATTGGCGAGTGTAAAATTATAAAAAATCAACGTAAAATGTAAATTTTCAGTCTGTCGACACTGAGAGCACGTCTTGAACTGATAAAAATTACAAAAACAACCGTATGCAATAAAGTATCGAAAAAAATTTCAGTTTAGGAAATCTTAAAAAAAATATTCGACAGTGTTGCATCGAAATGTCGTTTTTCTTAAATATACGAAATAAGAAGTATGGAAAAATTTCTACTTGCCACATACAGCTTGACAATCCCATACACATCATAAAACCATACAGATTTCTAATCCCACACAGATTTTTCTGAATGTTTGTGATTGTGAATTTGCGTAACCCATGAAAATACTTTTGAGATTTAAAACAAAAAACGTGCGGATAGTAAGGAGTGTCGGAAGTAGCTATCGTTGAGAAAACTTACACGACAATTAATATCATTTGCAGTACAATATAAAGTTTTTAGTGATAGTCCACTGCACCAATTCCTCAGAAAGAGTAAATTCGTAAATTTGCTACGATACGTTGCTACGTATAGTAAGGAACTAGTTCTGGACTTCGTATCAATATATAAAAATTCTAGTATACTTGGAAGAAGCATTTAAAATAACCTTCATAATTCCGATACGATGTTAGACTATTCGAATAACAGCAGTTGCTAGTCATGTGATCATGGATGAAGGAAACACAGGCAATGTATGGAAATTCACCCCCTGGGCGTACAACCAAGGCACTTTATAGTTGATAACTACATAAAACCATATCTAAATGTTTATGATTATGATGTTAGTCTGAAACAATATCATGAATACATTGCACCCTGTGTTGCGGTAATGAAGTTAGGTTGGACTAATGAGAGCGTTCATAATAGAAACGCTCCGTTCTCGTGAATGGTAATATGTCGAATAATATGACATCCGAGATATACGAACATTTTCCAAGAGTCTCTTCCAGTTATTGGATTATTGTTATCACGAACGTCAATTTAAATTTATTTTGGAAAGAATAAGGGAAAGTTGTTTTGAATTATTATTCATTTTCTCATTCTGATGATGCTTGATGAAGGATCTAGATCGCTAGATCGCCCAAAGAGTGACTGCAGCCTTTTCTCACGAGAATGGATTTCGGAAATATCTCGAGTTGAATCAAAAGTCTATCTGGAAATATTGTAGGTTATGTGAGGTTATTCAAGTGGAAACTACATACTTATACCTGTATCAAAGAATCGAAACCAAAACTCGGAATCACTCTCTGCCTATATGATTTGGAAAGTGGTAACAAAATGAACTCAAACAGTTTGAGAAAGCGTAATTTCACAACAGATGTTCAAGCAATCTCCCAATTTGATTTAGGCACAAATAAGGTCTATCTAGAATTGCTCTTCAAACGTCAAATAGAATTGATTTCGTAATAGCGCAAAAAACTTTTTTTGTTCTATTCTTCGTGTCTTCGAGTGTCTTTGGTTTCATGAGAATAGGACTCTAGGGGTATGAGGACTGGGGACCTTGCTGCCTCTACGTATTTACGTGGAGATTCTCAACAGTTTACGATATCATCGCTTATTTTTATTGTCTTCCTTCCACGTTCGTTCACTTCTTGTGCTTTACACATCCTGTTTCCACAAGCCTCTCCTTCGAAAACTCTCGGGTCGTACATTCCATATCGAACTGCATACATTCTTCTGGCTGAAAGCAGGTTCTGTAACATCTTTTCTGAATGTAGATCATATTATCAATTATATCATATCACCTTTGGAGCATTTGTATGTTAAGGAATTGTGAACAGGCAGGACGTGAATTTATAGTTGAACTCTAATATTTTCCGCTTCAAAATGAAATTACTCACCAAAGAAATGATAATCATGATCTACATTTTGACTGACTGTGACAGACATTGTTTATTAGTAGTATAGTGTATGCATTCGATATCCTGATTCAAGGTCTATACAACCAGATTGTTTTCGAAGGGTTGAAGAAAGATTTGAGGAAACAGGCAGTGTCAAGCACAAGAAAAGGCAAGTGGTAAATGAAATTGCAACAAATGAAGAAAATGAATAAGCGGTGATTCTTCAATAGTTGAGAATTCTCATGTTAGTACGAGGGAAATTGCAAGAGAGCTGGATATACTTCCGTGAACAGAATATTTATAAAAAATAACTAATAAAAAAACGTTTTAAGACAAGCTTCAATTTAAGCCGTGAACTGAACGTATAAAATGAGTTTGAGTCATCGCTGACAATGATTTAATTATTTTTTGTTGAATTAATTGGTTTCAAAAAGCTTGTCATAAAAGTAGGTACCAATCAATTTGATTGGGCAGTGATTGGTTGGTGAGTGAGACCTTGTCAAAGTATTTAACTTTTACAAAGTATTCATAAAAGTAGGTACCAATTAATTTCATTGGACAATGTGTAGCCATTATTGTGGCTATTTTTCATGTAGCGGCAAGATGTAACTTCATTTTCCCTCGGCTAATTCACTCAGAACAAGAGACTTGTGTGGGAACTGGCCAAATAGATTCATATAGTGTGATGTTGGATATTATTATTTTGTGACCTTTTTTCTTATTTCTTTGGACGCCACTCAGTTAAACATGAAACAGAAAAAAATACCACTACAACTGAGAACTTATAGATTGAAACGTATACATAAATTGAAGACAATTTAAAAAATACTCTGTGAATGGGTTCCTTTAAAAATCAAACTCTGGTTGCTCAAAATATCCAATGTATTTCCAATTATCACAATAATGTGGTATCCCACATTATATAAATCACATGTAGATATTCAAGTATTGGGTTACGTTTCGAAGTATAGTATCGATACAGGCGTGTCCTCGAATTTGAAATGAGGTTGATATGTGAACTACACCTCTATAAAAACAACGGTATCGGTACTATAATCATATATACAATTCTACACTGCTTAGAAGATTTTTATATAAGTACAGTTATGTGATATAGGTCTCGGAAACAACACACTTTATACAGACAACCCAACTCAAAACGAGTTACCAAAAGTTATTCCAGAACGGTCTGACCTTAATAATCCTAGGGTAGTATTAAGTATACACTGACAGTGCTACTAGTCTGGATGTCCACTGGAACACAGCAAATCAGTCATTTGGTAGGACACATCAGCTTTCTGAGTCATCTATATATGACCTCCTGATAGTCCCGAACCATAAAATAATTTGCCTGTAGGTACCAGTAATAATTGACCGTTACCAGGAACCAGGAACCAAGAACCTGCGACCAAGAACCTTATAATATTTATACGATTTGTACCTTACTAATATATGACTTATTTGTACTTCCTGGTTTCATAACTCTAGACTTGATTATTAATAAAAACTTTTGAACAAAAAATTTAACCGACGTAATACGGAACTGAAAAGTAAAAAATAAAACAAACCTTCTTAGTCTCAATAACTAAGCTCCTGAACTAATGTGAGTAACTAATTTTGAGTCGGCGCCAAACAAACAAGCAAATGGATTAGGTAAGGCGTGAAATGATGGTATCGAGTTGCGCGGTGACATTCTGATAATTTTTTTGAAGTAATTTGATGTTGATTGTTCGTTTGGCGCCGACTCAAAATTAGTTACTTACATTAGTTTAAGAGCTAAGTTATTGAGACTAAGAAGGTTTATTTCCGAATATTGTCGGATTACTTTTTTGTTAAAAAGTTTTAATTTTGTTGATTTTTTGTGGCTGGAATCTACTGATTACTACCAACTTGTTTTTTTATTACTTCCAGAATACTCACATACCAACCTTACTTCAACTATTACCAGTTAAATAATATGATTATCTGCTTTTACTATTTGTTGTAATATAAATTATTTTTGTTGTACTGGTTAGTTAATCTCATTAATTTGTATATGATTCCATCCTCTCATAGAATATAATGATTGTGACGGATGTAGGAGAACAAAAATAATGACATTAGCGATCTGTCATTGTCAACTCCATATGTGTGCCAATGTTCACAAGTGAAAAATTAATTATCATCAATTTTTCTACCCGTAAGGGTGGATGATTCCATTCGAAATCCAAATATGATCAACTATGAGGTATACCCTATCTAATAAAAAAAGAATCATCCAAATCGAAGAACTCAGTACAAAGTTATGCCTGATAGAATCGGTTAACGGACCAGAATTCAGAGGGTGAGTGATCAATATCCTTCATTTTGCTACACTTAGGGGTGGATTTCATCTTTTAAATTCAAATGGGACCACTGAAAAAAGAGTTATCGGAATCGGACGTCTCAGTAAAAAGTTATGCGTAATCATACATAAAAAAAATACGCGTTGAATAGAGAACCTCCACCTTTTCGGTTTTGTCGGTTGAAAATTTGTTTTAATATTCTTGATTATACTGTATAACAAAGTAAACCAACTTTGAATCGAAATTTCCAGAGATAAAGGAAACCATGGAAGTTCATACCATTGAAATATTGACATCTTTGCTGTAAAATTGTTTTTGTGGGTTCGATGAATTTTTCACCTTCATTCAAAGAAGGGTGTTTCAAATATATAGAGAAATTTACCCTTTGAATCGTTTAACAATCAAAGTTGAGCTTGTGTCATTCCCCATTAATAACTCGTGGTGTAAATCTCCTGCAGAACCATAATCATTTCCAATCTCTTGGGAGGTGTAGTCACATTGACATAGTTACCATCAAAACTACGATAATTTGTTGTAACATACACAATGGAAACTGTATTCAAATCTCCACTTTCTCAAAACTACTACACCTACATGGTTGGCCTCGCCATCACTTTCACATCGAAAAGAGAACCTTTTTCCGGAAACTTTGATTTTTCCACTAGAGAACCGGGAATCCAAATTCCTTGGGTAATTTAAATTTAGTCCTTAACCTTCAAAATATTTTTTTTTTCGTTTTGGAATCACTCCTTCCTATCTATTGAGGAGGAAAAGGACACGTTCTCCTATGGACATTAAAGAGTGATAAACTGCAACCCTACTTGATCTACGAAAAATCAGTTACAAAAAAACTACTGAATTCATTTGAAAGTCTTCGTTCCCAAATATCCCCTCTCAGCTTCTACACTTTTTTATGCTGTGAAACTGCTTTTCAGGAAATATTCTACGGGAGTTCCATAATGATGTTAGAAAATTGAACCTCTAATCTTCAAATGCTTCGACTCCCATTTTTTTTAGACAGTATTTATTTATTGGGAAGAAAAATATACTGGATGAACCCAGTTACGCGTTTTTCAAATATAACTATTACATAAGATGAGGAGTTCCAACAATTAATAATTCACTATATCAGTACAGAATACAAATTATAAAGCACGATACCTGGTTTTTTCTATACCTTCATCTATTTTGAGGTCCTTAATTGCCATATTGCAGGGCAGTCATTTCAATACCGATTTTGATTCACTTTTAAATTGAGACAAACTAATGCCGAAAAATCCATTTTGGAGTTTTGGAGCTAATCTATTGCATACTTATAGAATAGATTCTCTGAAGCTCAAAGTTGTAATGTTGAAATTGTTTTGAGGACGGATCACTCGAGTAGGTACATTGCACTTTATTTGAGATAACAGATTATTGAGAATTTAAAAAACGAACATAATTTCGAAGAACTCTCTCCTAAACTCAAGTTCATCTATTTCAAGCTCTTCTCGTATATGCTGTTTGAATCAAAAGGAGGGTTCATTACCCGACGTCAATCGAATTGCCTTAATATTGCGAGTGTCACTCAAGACATGGCAGTGATAAAATTTCAATATGGCGACAACCATACGCCATATTGTGAATCAAGACATGACAGTAATAATCAAAATTAAATATGGCGACAACCAGACTCCATATTGTGACAAAATTCAATATGTCGACAACCAGATGCCATATTGTGAAAGAGTTATAACAGCGTATAGCTTGGTACATCAGTAATTGGTTAATTTGATAGTTAGTTGGTTTAATTCGGTTTCAGTTACTATTTCGTATTAGTTACATTTTTAATACCCTATCACTCGAATATTTTGATAGAAACTTAACTTGAGTACAGTCAAACATGGCTAAAACGAACGGCTTGATGACTAGAAATGGTTCGTTATAAAGGGTATTCGCTATGAAGAAAATATGCAGTACATGCAACCTGGTGGATTTTTTTTCGCGTGAATTGACGACACTGTTGATTTTTACAGACCATGATCCCGACAAATTTGTACATTTGCGAATGTACTGTCAAACTTTCTAATTATTACCAGCTTAAACGACAATGTGATAGTCTTCCTGCATGCTTTTGTAGTAGGGATATTGGTGCAGTGCAGTTGAACACGTACTAACACTACGCCATGTATCTAACATATCCCACCTCGACTGAACAATCCCACACTTGATTGAACAATCTTCCCTCGGTAGTTCGTTATGATCGAGTTTGACTGTATCTTCTTAGTGACTGAAATTATCCATCTACTTTGTTGTTGTAGTATATTCATTTGTTATTGGTAAAATCGTCCATGTACTTTGCTGGTGGATTATTCAGTATACATTTGTTGTATAACTGAAAACAATGTTACGAGCTCTAAAACGTCGTCGGTCGTGTACAAATCTTTCTCATAAAACCGAAAAAGCCCGACAAGTAACGATTGCAACACGTTAGAGATCAAATTCGTCTTAGTTATGATAGCCAATCACCCACAAAAAATTCCCCGTCTTATAGTCCTAACTAAAAAGTGCAAAATAAAAAAAGGTAATTTAAAAAATCAAAAAACCCGAATGCGTGAAAAGTGTACTTTAAAGAAGATGGAAACAAGATGACCAGAAAATATTGCCTGAAAATTATGTTTTAAGAGGTTAACTATCAAACTCAATACTGTAAACAATATCACGCGGTCGGAGCAATAATATATCTTCATTGTAAAATAAAAGAAAATGCCTCCGAGTGCGTGAGATTGTTTACAGTATTAAGTTTAATAGTTAACCCCTCAAAACATAATTTTCCGACAAAATTTTCTGGTCATCTTGTTTCCATCCTTTTTGAAGTACACGTTTTACGCAGTCGGTTTTTTTATTTTTTAAATTGATTATACTTTTTGTCATAAACATATTCAATGAATTTTTTCTGAACTGTCTCAAATACAGGAAGCATAGTCTGGGCGAGATCTAACCTGTGAATTATGAAGATATATATTAGTGTCAATGTTATTAAAATCCCTAGTTGCTTTTTTGGAAAAACCCAATGATTGCATCCCCCCACTGCAAATATTGGCAATATGCCCCTGAAAAGATGAATAACTTTGCAAAAGCAATCCCATATCAGTAATACTATCACACCTCGCAATATGAGAGTAACTCAGTGTTTTTATGGAATAGTACGGATTAGAGAGTTCAGAAGAGGTCATGACAGTTCATTTGTCAAATTTGAAACTCAACTCATTCGTCTATGACCATTGGAAAATACACTTCCATTTAATCGTTTATGTCTTCAATATTTCTGAACATCTTGAAATCATCGGCATAGAGAAGACTATCAGATGTTATACCGGTGGAAAGATCGTTTGAAAAACATAATGAACAATAGAGGGCCAAAGTTTTCCAATGAGAATGTCGTGATTAACCTTATCAAAAGCTTGGGCAAAATCGGTATAGATCACATCAACTTGGTCCCTACTGTTCAACGCTATGGATGTGTTATCAACAAAAGTTGCTAAATTCGTTTCAATTGACTCATTTCTACAGAAATGTTGTTTTGTACTTATTTGATTTTTTATGTGAGTGTATATATTATCAGATAAAATAAATCCATATAGTTTGGCTACACAATTCAGAATAGCTACAGGCCTGCAGTCAGTCAGGACATTTTTATTTCCTTTTTTATGTACAGGTGTCAGTTTAGATAGTTTAAATTTGTCGGGAAACATTATGTAAGACAAAGAGTTTTGAAAAATCATCAGTAAAGAATACGCGATATAATCTTCACATGCCTTGATAACATAACATGGAATCTGATCAGGACCAGCTAATTTTTTAGGTTCCAGTGTTTTGAAAGCTTTTTCCATATCATGAACAGTGATATTGGTGAAAATAAAATCAGTGGATTTTGCATTGATTTTGATTTTATTGCGATAATATCATAGTAGGAGGATTCATCATAGACTGATCTGAAGTAATTGGCAAAACCTTGAGAGATAGTGATCGGATCACTAGTAGTATTATCATTTATAATAAACTCATTTTCAGACTTTTTCATGATTTCCGAACAAATTACTGTAATTTTTCATATTATTTTCTATGTCAGTAAAGAGCATGAGATTTATTGATTTCAATTTTCAGTTCGGAACGCAATCTTTTATATATTTGCATGTAATAATCAGAAATATTTCTGTTCTTATGGTACTATTCCTTGTCTCTCAGTTTTTTCTTCATATATGAATCAAACCAGGGAGGGTATGATTATCTGTTTCTGGAAACATGTTCAGTTTTTGTTTTAGGAAGTGACCTGTTGATTTACATCTGCAAAATATCCCAGTCACAGAAGCAGACCCATTAAAATAAAATTATAAGTATTGCATTTATCTGAAAATAATCCACATAGCGAGCATATTATCAATTGACCTAACGGTAGTTGCTCCTCAACCACAGATACGGTAACGTTACCTAGAACTGAATCTAGGGTACGAAAATTGGTATTCAAACAGTTATTGAACGAACTCAAGTTATACGAATCTGCAGGATAGAGCCTGATATTATTGAATTTGGATTGAAAACATACTTTAGCAGAATTGAAAGTGGATACTGTGGAATGACATTGCTGTCAACTGAAGCAAACATACTCATTCCTAGCCGTATTCTTAACCTACTAGATAACATTTTTCAGAATAGTGCTCATATATCTCCGCACCAATTCGATACATTATCTGGAATGGTGAAATTTTCTGTAACAATAAAATCGAAACTGGCAAATTATAAGTATATTTCCCGAAGGAAGTTTGATTGATGGTGTGCCTGCCCCACAAAATGGAATCTATCTGAATTAACATAAGGGCTGAGTTAGTTCAAAACAATATTCTGAATACATGGCACCCTCTGCTGTGGTAATGAAGTTACGTAAGGCGAATAATGTTCCAGTTTGAATTAGGAATTCTCAATTTCGAACACATTCGAATAGATTCGAAGTATGCTCTATTGAACATCAGTTATTGTTCTACATCAACGAGATTATAGACATGAACGGCGTTTATATAATGCTTTGTAGTAGTGTGATATAATGGGATATACAAAGCATGTCTGAAATGTACGTATTCAGGACTCCCATCAGAAAACTGAGAACAGAGAAACTTCATTCGTATTCACAGCAAATGTAGAGGAGAGCAACGCTGAGCAAGAAGTACATCGTTTGTTTCAAAGACGTGAATGGGACGATTCAAAACAGACGAGAAAGGCTCGAGTAACGCTTATGGGCATTATAACGAAAGCATAGAGAATAACTACAGTGACCTTCCTACGTGAACATAGAAGGACCAGATAAAATTCGGCGAAGGCTCTTAGACGTATGTCTAACTGCATTTATGCATAATAATAGTATAGTGAGTGTATGTCAAAATAGGTAATAGGTGAAGCTAATTCTCACAAAGACTTGGTTTGAATTTTTCTGTTTGTTGTTGGTATTATTTCAGCTTACTGAAAGTCTAGGAGTATCCAAATGTCAAAAAAAAACTTTTTAACAAAAAATTAAACCGACGAAAAAAGAAACTAAAAGAAAAAACGAACAACAAACAAACAAACAAGCAAATTGATTACGTACGTAAAGCGTAAAATGATGGCAGCGGGGTGCGCGGCGGCGGCGCGTCCATTCGCCGGAAATTGTCGAGCGTTCTCGAAGTCAATATCAGCACGACAGCTACCCGAACGGGCACACACGTGAGGGTACACGTCGTTGCGCATTTTTGGAATGTTATTGTTTAACGTTGGAGATTTCACGTTGCTTTTTCATATTATTTTGTTTTGATCATTTCTTAGAGGTAATTTAATGATCCTCGCTGATTGTTTGTTTGGGTCCGACTCAAAATTAGTAACTTACATTCGTTTAGGAGCTCAGTTATTAAGACTAGAAGTGTTCATTTTATTTTTTGCTCTTCAGTTTCTTTTTTGTCGATTTCATTTTTTGTTAAAAAGTTTATATTTTTATATTTTTGGTGGCTGAAATCTGGTTATTGCTACCTGCTTAATTTGGATTACTTTCAAAATACGTACCCACTTTACTTCAACTATTAACTGTTATATACTATAACTACCTGTTTTGTAGATTCCTCATATTATTTACTGAGAGGAATATATTAAGGGTGGGAAGTTTTTAAATTGACACCCTGTATATAGGGCGGCATTTTATAGTCCCCATCCCCCTGGTAACTTTTGAAGAGTACGACGTTGAACAATGGAACAAAAACTGTTTCGAATGATACTACCGATACTACTTTTTGGAATACAAGACATTGTGATTCGCGATAGATGGCGCGGGCGGAGAGCACATTTATTCAAAAATTTCAAATAGCACGGGAAATATTTTTTCAACCATATATTTTTTTTTTATTTCGTAAGTTTTCCCACAAAATACATTTGAAATATCGAGTATAACAATAAAAAAAAAACCTTTTTAGTCCTAATAATGATTGAGCTCCTGAACTGATGTGAGTAACCAATTTTGACTCAGCGCCAAACAAACAATTATCGAAGATAATTATATTACTTTGAAGAAGTAATCAAAACGCCGCTATGCATCTCGCTGCCATCATTTTACGCTATACCTAATTCATTTGCTAGTTTGTTTGGCGCCGACTCAAAATTAGTTACTCACGTTAGTTTAGGAGCCCAATTATCATTGAGACTAGGAAGGTTCTTTTTATTTTTCGTTTTTCAGTTGATTTTTTTGTCAATTTATTTTTTTTTTGAAATTTTTTTATTTTTATTTTTTTGTGGCTGAAATCTACAAATTACTACCTACTTTATTTTTGATTACTCTCAAATTACTTACTTACCTAGCATACCTCAACTATTAACTGTTAAATAATATGATTATCTACTTCAACATAACACATAGATCAAAATGATAAAATATATTTGAATCTACTTTGCTCTAAGACTGAGGTCGCTCCCCTTGAAACAATAATTTTACCACGTTTAGAATTATCTGGTGCTCTAGTATTGGCAAGACTAGCAAATAAGGTATCATCCTCATGGTTGCAACTTGATGAAAGTAGATTCCGGTCAGGTTCTACGATTGTATTAGGGTGGCTGAAAAAACCACCAAACGAACTCAAAACATCTGTGAGTAATATAATCTCAGAGTTACAATAATCAACAAGTTCCGATACTTGGTGCTATGTAGTCAGTAGTGATAATCCTGCAGATATTCGATCTCGCGGTTCAATACCAGATGAAACAGAGCATTCTCAGCTTTGGTGGCACGGGCATTCTTGGCTTGTAGAAGATCTTGATAAGTGGCCTTGAAAATTATATACAATTGTTATCAATGACTTACCCAAAGAACGAAAAAACGTTCAATCCTTTCTTCAACAGAATATCCAAAAATTTCTATTCAATGATTTTTCAAAACTGACAAATTTGAGGTGTGTGTTATCTTGGACTTTCAGATTCAAAAACAATTGCAAGACATCGAAATAAACGTGCAATTTCAGTCCTTTATCAGCCCAAGAACTCACTATTACTTCCAAATGTCTAATAAAATCAGCGCAAGAGTTTTCATTTGGAAATGAAATAAGAAATCTGAAAAACAAGGAACCCTTATGTAGATCAATCAAAATTTAGAGCCTTCATCCTTTTTTGGATGCAGAAGGAGTTTTGAGAGTTGGTGGTCGATCACAAAACTCCGTGTATACCACTAATAAAAAATATCTCATGACTCTGAGCTCTAATCGTCACTTAACAAGGTTGATATTTGAATATGAGCATTCAACACTCATGCAGGCTGGATGCCAGCAACTATGCGCTTCTGTTAGGGAGCAAGTTTGGCCCATGGAAAGTAGATTCATATCTCATCGTGGAAATCCTATACGTATATTTTCAGATAACGGTTCGAATTTTGTATCAGCGCGTTCTGTACTGAAAAACTTGGGTGAATCTAAGCATGGAGATGTTTTCACGAAATATTTTGCTGAACATAACGTTGAATGTCAATTTATTCCACCTTATTCTCCACATTTTGGCGGAATATGGAAAGCTGCGATTAAATCCAGCAAAGCACATCTGAACAGAGTTGAAGACAATGCACATCTTACGTCCGAAGATCTTACCACTATCCTGCAGGTACAAGCAGTGTTGAACGCCCGTCCCCTTTTTCTCCTTCCAAATGATCCAAAGACCTTAATCCGATAACTCCTGCTCAAAATCTGATTCCAAGATCTCTAGTGTCAGTGCCAGAACCCGAATTGGAAAATAATTCATTAAACAGTTTATCCAGATATCAATCAATCCAACAATGTCAAGATCATTTTTGGGATAGCTTGATGAAGGAATACGAACTACAACAGTACTCCAAGTGTTGAATAATAAGCATCTCAGAAAAATATTAATGAATCTCTGTATCCACTTTTTGAGGCTTCAGGAGTTCTATATATGGTAAAGAGTTATGTTACACTCCCTAGGTTCATAATCAAGATCTACTTCTTTCGCACCTCTATTAGAGTCGTGAAATAATTTTAAAAAGGAAAACATTCTCAATTGAATATTTTCCAATTCATCCGGTTTTCCCGATGATTGTGGGAGCGTGAAATAGATTTTCGTCGATCAAAATTAATTGAAGACCTCTATCAGATGTAGTTCAATGTCCAGCGAGGCTTTAGCCGGTTAGTAGTTGTTCTCGAAAGGTTATCTGGAATGAAGGAAGATGGTGAAGTTTAACTTTCAGTAGCAGATGATTCCAGATGTGATTTCATGAACACCCTGTTTATATTTTCAAACAAATCTATTAAATGATATAATGGTTCCTCAACGTTCGAAGACAATAACGCATCCCAACAGTGAATTATTTATATCGGAGGTTTTTATTTACTTTCGTTGGATGAAGTAGAAACCGCGACAGCAACAATAGAACTACATCGAAGACGACATTCCGGATGAGGAAAGCGTCCTCCGATTACGTTTTATCGCTTCGTATCTGGAATGTCCGGAAAAAGTGGTAATTTTGCGTCATAGAAAACCAGTCGACCAGTTCGGAATCGAGAACTAGTGAATATGCCGGCTTTCTCAAACACTCATCTCATGAAAATACAATTTCACGTATTGCAAAAGGAAGTAGGGTCGTTTCCACTTGACCAATAATGATCCATCTGTTTTTAAAGGAGTGTCTCCTGTGTTTGTCCGGGAGTTCCACACGAATTCGATTTCTTTCTTTTGCCAACATTTCATCATGCCAAATTGAGGGTCCCTATGTTTTGTTTCATTCGATAGTTATACATTATTGGTCAAATTATAACAAAAGTTTTTCGTTTTTCCTAATTGAAATATTCAAAACGATTGCTTTATATCTGAAATATCTGAAACATCTGAGTCATCTGATACAACGGGACGTTCTACAAAAAAAAAAAAATATTGAAAATAATGACCTTTAAAAAATTTACTTACCCGTCAGATGAAATATTTGTAGAGACACGAATTATGGATATAAGACAGATATATATGTATAATATAATACCATATCTATACAATAATAGGAAAACACTTGAGCGAGTTGACCACAATTATCCGACGCGTAACAAAGTGAATGAAAATCTCAAAATACTGTTAGCCAACAAAACGATAGGCCAGAAATATTATCTATATTTGTCATCAAGAATATATGATGCATTGCCTGATATATACAAAATGTATCTGAAAACCATTAACTCAGTTTACCTATTGAAAAAAATATTCAAAACATATATCCTTCAACTACCTAGAACCGTCGTCAGAAAACTTGTTGAATAAAATACCTTTGCTTGGAGTGGAGACTAAGTAAAGTAAGACAAGTTACATATATTGGTAATCCATATCGATTCGCCTAGTAGATTCAATGTTGCTATTGTTCTTGTATATCATAAACATAATAATCTCTATTTCATTATTATTCTCCTTCACACTAAAAACTCATTATATTTTTTTATTTCCTTCTAACCAATATTCACCACTATGTATAATTACCGCATCTATTACTAGTATTACTAACACCACAATTATATTATTTTTATCACTATCTTCCTATATTACTATTTAAACAGAGAATGTATAACAATGTATTCCACACCTACATATAGGTAATTGTAGATAATGATGTGGAGAGAACCCACGCACGACTATAGGTTCTATTGGGTTTACTCTACATGTTTGTTTGCAAGTTTCACTAACCAAGCTACCTTTACCATAATCTGTTACCATGTCTTTGTTACCGTAATCTGTCATATTCGTAAAATTCGTAAAAAAAACATATTTTTTATTTTTATTTTTATATCGTAATATTATATACTCATGCTGTATTTCAAAATGTGTTGTTCATCATTTTATTATATTGTAAAACCATATTAGAATTAAGTTTTCCTATCATGCACAAGCTGTGATTACCACAACTTCAGTGATTATCTTTGTTTATTCATGTAGTGATTGGCTCATATTATATATTTTGTAAATCATTCTGGGTGAATAAACATATTTATTTATTATATCACTCTTAATCAGTACCGCATCGACTATGTGGCGAATAGCTAGACACACACGAAAGGATTTTCTGACAGATTTGGTATGGCGCAGAGGAAACCTCTCTGTTGGAGTCCGTGAATAATCGAGTCGGTGGTAATGTATCAGGCGTTTTGATCCCTGGACAAAATATCTCCGGACAAAATATCCCATTAATACAAAAATACCCGTATAGTTTGGCGTCAATGGTTCTATACTGACATCTCGTGCTGGACTGTTATGATTCGACTGATGAATTGGAGTATTTGAGGAGTATTGCGAAAATTATTTTGTTTACCCATTGAAATCATTCAGTTGGATTTAACGGAAATCGGGATCAAGGACTAAAACTATTTTTTTATTGGTGACGTTTTGGAATCGTTTATTCCATTTTCAAAGCTGAAATGACAATAGTTACATGTAGTAGACGAAAAACGGAACTCAATTTCTATGACCCACCTTTAAAATTAAGTTAATCCTGATTATGAATTCAACTTCAGACAATTGTTGCGAGGTGGTGATCAAGACAAATTCCTGTCGGTAAAATACACATTGGCACAAAATACACATTACAAACTTTATAATTGGCGGCCCGTGAAGCTGCAAGCGAAAGGACGGAACCCACAACCCAACAAATTCAGAGAAGGGACGCAAAGAACTACATTAAATACCTGATATGGAAACAATGGCAAAATGAGTGGCAACATAAAGATACCAAACTCAACCAAATGAAAAAATAGTGGAACCATGGAACACATCTCCCCAGAAAGGAAGACACCAAGTCATCCTGTCACGACCACGGATGGGCCACACAAGATACACCCATGACCACATCTTCAAAAAGAAACGAGTGAAAACTTGCGACTTATGTCTAGTGCCGGTTAGTGTCAAACACGTTCTAGTGGAGTGTCCTAGGTACGACGAAACAAGACGGAAATACAGCCTGGAACCAGGAATGAAATCCCTTCTAAGAGACCGCTGTGATATCTCTAACCTTCTGAACTTTCTAAACGACCTGCACTCAAATGACGCAATCTAATTTCAGACCAATAATGTGAACAAAATGTGAATATGAGTTATTATGGAAATGTTACTGTACCATTACGTTGCTAATGACCCACCGTGGTCGATGCAACTTACTCCTTTCTCAGAATAAAATAAAAAAAAAACTTTATAATTAACGTAAAACAAGCACATACACATTGAAATATAGACGTACGTTGGTGTGTGGTCAATGAGCAACTGAACATCTCCCTGAAACATTCGAGCGCTGTGTAGCTATGAAAACCAGAAACTAAACTGATTGATCTATTGTTTCGGAAATCTGTTCTTTCTTTTGTACCTTTTTAGAATATGTGTATATATTTTGGTCAAATTTTGTGTCGCTTTTTTGGTTTGAACTATTTTCATGGAGGATAATTTGGATCATTTCTCCTAACAATCTCTTTGGATAACATGTCTCGCTTTCTAGAATTTTTACCGAATCGAAATTACAAGATGCTTCAAAATAGTGGGCACAAGTGCTGTTTTTTATTTTTTATTTTTATTCTTTTCGTAACAGTCATATTTATGCTGGTACATTCTGGTTTCAAAATACCGCTTAGTTTGTCCTATGTAACATTTGCCGCATTCACAGGGAATCCTATATATTAAACATGAATCTGATTCTGTCGATATTCTGTCTTTCAACTGAGAGAATAGTTTTCCTGTTGTTTTTAAATTGTAAAAGGCGAACTTATCCGTTGATAAGCAATTTTTGATTTTGTATGAGAGTCCATCAATAAATGAAAATTTGAAAAAGTGGCACCTTTCTTTGGGTAGAATCTCTTGTCTATCTGTCCTGTAGCGTTTATCGATGATGATGTTGATTAATTTCGCGGGGTAGTGGTTATTTTTTTATAAGTTTTTTACTTTGCCTATATTATCCGTGTAGAAGCAATCATCACTGAGCGTAATTGCTCTGGAAATTAAGTTGGAAGCTGTATTCACCTTTTGGCTAAACGATTTTTCTGACAAATAGTTCAATATTCTCCCTGAGTTGGTAGGTTTCATGTACCAGCAATTACTGAGTAATTTCTCATTGTTTTGTCTTGTGATCTGGAGGTCTAAGAACGGTAGTTCATTTTCTTCTTGTATTTCTAACGTGAATTCAATGTTGGGGTTGAAACTATTGAAGATATTTAATATTTCTTCTGCTTTATCAGCTAGAATGTCGAGAATGCAATCGTCCACATAATATTTTATGAAGGTTATATCAAAAGGCAATCTCGATGTTATGTCGATTAGTTCTAAACGAAGATTCATTGGGATGACTGCATATGCGGAAATTGTTTCCCATTCTGATCTTGAAATATATCTGACTAACTTTTTCGGAATTTTTGTAAAAAGAGAGACAACATCCAGAGAGATGAGGATATGATTAAGGGGTAAAACAATATCTTTGGAAAACTCTTTGAACTCCATGGAGTTTCTAATACTGTATTGGAAGGTTATTGTTAAATTATTATGAATTCGATGAATAAAGCAAGCTAGATTATACGTTGGGAAATTCTTTCAGTTTACGACAGGTCTAAGGTGCATCCCCTGTTTGTGAGTTTTTCCCAATCCATAAAGACGAGGAGCCACTGCATTTTGTTTCTTTAACTTCTGTAGTGTGAACCAAAAAAAAAGCGACACAAAATTTGACCAAGATATATACACATATTCCAGAAAGGTACAAAAGAAAGAACATATTTCCAAACAATAGATCAATCAGTCTTTGGTTTTTATAGCTACACAGCGCTCGAATGTTTCAGGGAGATGATCAGTTGCTTATTGACCATACACCAACCTACGTCTATATTTCAACGTGTCTGCTTGTTTAACGTTACTTTTGAAGTTTATAATGTGTATTTTACCGACAGGAATTTGTCTCGTTCACCACCTCGCAACAATTGTCCGAAATTGGATTCAAAATCAGGATTAACTTAATTTTAAAGGTGGGTCATAGGAATTATGTTC
Organism: Gonioctena quinquepunctata; assembly: GCA_018342105.1. NCBI lineage: Eukaryota > Metazoa > Arthropoda > Insecta > Coleoptera > Chrysomelidae > Gonioctena > Gonioctena quinquepunctata. The sequence goes on along the minus strand of JAFIRS010002892.1, from coordinate 8,758 downwards.
CATTTTTCGTCCACTACATGTCACTTTTGTCATTTCAGCTTTGAAAAAGGAATAAACGATTCCGAAACGTAGGCAATAAAAAAATTGTTTTACTCCCTGGTCCCAATCCCCGTGAAATCCAACTAAATTTGAACTTATGGGACGAAAAATCATTTCGAAATATGAGTTTCTTTGAATTTACAACTGAAAATAATTATTTGTCGTGTGTGTGTATGTTTGTCCAGGAGTATTTCGTCTTGGGGGTGTTATGTCTGGGGATGTTTTGTCTTGGGGATATTTTGTCTTGGAGATATTTTGTACGGGGATATTTTGTCGGGGATATTTTGTCGGGGATATTTTGTCCGGGAATGAAAACGCGTGGAACCGGTGAAAGAGCTGCCCCGCTGCAGATCCGATCTGGCAGATACTCAGGAATCAGGGGTATGGTACGCTGTAAACTTGTTATTTGTGATAATGGAGTGGACAAAAAAAATAGAAATGTACCGTGTACGACCTTGCCTCTGGAAATTCAAAGATAAAGTTTATCCCAACAAAAATCTGAAACGCGAAGCATATAACGACATTTTAGCTATGTACGAAGTGAAAATGGAGGCAATATCACAATTAAAGTCATTCACACAAAAATACAAAACTTACGGAGCAGCTACCGAAAATAAAAGAAAAAAGTACTCGTTCGCAAATAATTTTCAGTTTCATCCGTTTCATGTTGTCTCAGTTCTTGAATTATTGCCATATGACCATATTTATGTCTCCTCGACCCATTTTCATACCCATTTTGTTCGACGTCGTGTCTTTTTCTTGTTAACTAATGCTACCATACGCACGACCACTCGCAACGACATGTGCCCTCACGTGTGTGCCCTTTCGGGTAGCGTTAACATTGATTTTGAGAACACTCGGCAATTTCTGATGAGGGACGCGCCGCCACCATGCACCCCGCTGCCATCATTTCACGCTTCAAGAAATTAATTTGCTTGTTTGTTTGGCGCCGACTCAAAATTATTCATTACATTATTTCAGGAGCTTAGTTATTAAGAATAAAAGCATTCATTATTTTTTTTGCTTTTCACTTTCTTTTTTCGTGGGTTTAATTTTTTGTTGAAAAGTTTTCATACAAAGTTTGAGGGTACTCGAAAGTTGAATTGCGGTTATCACTTATCCTGCTACTGATGAGGGCAGTACTTGGGACTGGCCGTACTGCATTTTTGTATAGCAGTAGTGGTTTTTAGCCGCTTGTGGGGTTCCTCCCAACGACCTTGACCTTGACCCTCCTAGCCGCCAATTGCAGCCCATTGCATTTGATCTTGACCCCCCTACTGTGACCTTGAGATGGGGAGGTTGAAGGTCGTTTATCATTCACATTGAAGTGCCCTTGTGGTAGATCGTGTGGTGTTTGCAGGACCTTGTGTGTAAGAGGGATTCAGTTCTCTTTGACCTTGTAACACTTGTATGGGATTGCGCATTCATTTCAGTATGCACGTGAGTGTGATGCATGACCTTCGAACTAGCATCACTGTCACAGGTCTACTTTTCATAGTCTTCAGCCACCCTAACCACCGAGATGATTCATCAAGGGGGGTTTGCATGGCCTTCCAGCCAACATCAACGTCACAGGTCTATTTATTTTTCAGAGTATTCGACAACTCTCATCGAGATAATTCGTCAAGGCGATTTGCATGACCTTGGACACTATTGATTTTTCGAGTATGTGTATCATGAAATCGGATCAAGTGAGAGGGGTCGAGCACATATTGACTTGTATGTTGACCTTGTTTGTGAAAGAGTCATCCCATGTAGGTCGAAGTTTGATAGATTTGGAAAATGGGCGCAAAAACTTTTTTCAATTTGACCTTGACTCTTGATGTGTTGCAAGATTAGTCGAGACGTCTTATTCGATGACACTCAGTGTGGGGGGAGGATTTATTCCTTATAAAATGTGTGTGTGAATTCGGTGTTGATCAGAAGTTGAATTATAGTCAACAAAAGAACTTCATCAGCTAGAAGTCAATTCAGTGAGTGTATTTTTTATCAGTGGAAACGTATCTCTATGGATTCGCTGTCTCTTGCGGAAAAAGATTTGAAAAAAATTCATTCCTCAACTATTGGTGCGGGGAGCCAGAAATAAATTTCAGAACAACGAACAATGTCATCATTTCCAATAAATCAAGTGGTCCAAATAATTTGCATGGCAGTTTACAACACTCGATTTGAAAGATCAATTCTAATGACATTACGTGATGATAATAATATTCTATTCAAATCTTGGCTAACCAGAATTATTTCAGATCAATTTGATTTGGATAGTGTCAATTGCATAAATGCTTCGGATGGCAAATATACAATTGAATATTTGGGGCAAAGCCCCCAAGTGCCATCTGGTTCGAGGACTCGAACTCTTGCCGAATTCAATTTCATTGAATGAATATATTTTTTTCATGAGCATTAAGTGACTTATGTAGAGATACTTCCTCAATAAAGAAATTGCATTCGACAGTTCTTCATTGGAATATTTTGCAAGTAAGTCAAATTACTATTATAATATCAATGGAATATATTATCAATAACTTTTTTTGTTTCAGTTTTCGATATACATTATTCAAGTCAGTATTGGATCAAATTAATCGATATTCAACTATTCAGAGTTTGAGCTCTCATTTCATCGAAGACGACGCACGCCCACCATTAAAAAAGGATCTGACCGTTTGCTTCTCTCAAGATGAAGTCGCTAGATGTCTGTGAAAAAAGTCATCTCCGGCATTGAGTTATATGACAAACTTCTCACTGGAATCATCAAAGTATAGCAATTCTGTGAAGAAATAGGCAAATTGATTTGAAAATGATTCTACCGATGCATTTACCATATCAAAAAACATATATTACATATCTTAAAATAAAATCAATAAAATAAAAATTCTAATTATTCACCCAAACCCTTATATTTCCATCTCGTAATTGAATAAACAAGCTATTCAATACGCAGCTGACACACAGTCGTTGTTGATCAATGTTTCTATTTTTCTTTACGAAAAAAAAATTGCTGAAACCAATGCGTTCCCCCATATTGAATTGTGTTTATTGAAAATTCTTATCATTATTGCCCAATTCAGAAATATCGCGGAAAAAATTCAACTCCGGCATTGAGTTATGTGACAAACTTCTGACTGGAATCATCCAAGTATAGCAGTTCTGTGAAGAAATAGGCAAATGTGATTGGAAGATGGTTCTACCGATGCATTTACCATATCAAAAAACATATATTCCATATCTTAAAATAAGATCAATAAAATATAAATTCTAATTATTGACCCAAACCCTTATATTTTCATCATGTAGTTGAAAAAAAACAAGCAATTCAATACGCAGCTGACAAATAGTCGTTGTTGATCAATATATCTATTTTTCCTAAAAAAAAATGGCTGACACCAATGAGTACCCCCATATAGAATTGTGTTTATGAAACTCATACATAAAAAAATCTCATCATAATTGCCCAATTCAGAAATATGACGAAAAACATTCCGGCATTGAGTTATGTGACAAACTTATTGCACTGTACTCATGGAACAAGGGGCATCTGCCAGTTTTATGATACTTGAGAATCATGATTAAGTTGATTTTTTCTCATGAAAGTTGGAAAGTTGGAAAGTTTATCAGACTTGAAATTTTAAAGCCAGCTCTCCTACTGTGAGTGGAATTTTGTATTTTCAGGTGTTTTTGATCTGAATGTTAAATTTTATACGTTCATGGAATTCAATACTCGAATCGAACCGAAAGAAACCCAGTTTCTTCATACATAGTTCTTTTGATTTGAGTCAGATTACATATAAACATGGGGAAGCGATTGCTCCCTCTCCAACTTTTGATCGTAGAGTTCGACGTCCATGCAAAAATAAAAATGCACTTTGTGATTTCCAATGCAAATAAGTCACCTATTCTTGCGACCATTTTGAGAAAAAAACTTTTTATGAACATATGTCCTAAAGGTCTCAACTCTTGAACTACAGGATTATGAATCACTCATTCTTTTCTGAGAAAATCTGGTCTCCTGATTTCTTTCCGTTTAAACGGTTTTCGCATAAAAAATAAAATTCATTCATTTGCACGTTGTTATGAAATTGGGTATTTTCATGGATAAAAAATGTATCTAGTAGGTGAGAAGCAGATTTCGTTGTGTAAACATAAACAGTTTTGACAGTTGTCTATCTAGTCGTCACGTATCCAGGTCATCAAAATCAACAATTTTATTAAAAAACCATGGTCCATTTCACGAATTCTGAGTTTGCAGACATGCATTACATGGGCTTGCTGATGGTAACGCATTGGAAGCCAAGCGATTGTATGAAGACCGCTTTTCAAATAAAAATGATTCCGGGTGCACAAACATTTTCAAACATTCATAAAAGGTTGTGCGGGAAGGGAAGATTTGAATCAGACGACCATCAAAGGGGTACAATGTACTGTAAGAACACCAGAAATTGAGGTATCTGTTATGAATTCAATTGAGGCAGATCCTGGATTGAGTACACAAAAAATTGGGATCAATATCTCACATATTCTTGTTTGAAAAATTCTCCAAGACTTTTTATTATATCCCTCCCTTTCCATTACGGGTGAACTTTTGCCAATGGTTTCTTCAAAAACTGTATGAAAATCCATTATTTGATACCGAAATTTTATTCACCGATAAAACCAATTCTTCCAGAAACGCCATCCAAAACTTCCACAATAATAATTTTAGGGCTGAAGAAATCCCACATGCAATCTTGGAATCCCGTCACCAGCAGCAGTTTTCCGTTAACGTGTGGGCTGGAATATGCGGTGATTATTCAATTGAACTCTATTTTCTTCATGCGAGGTTGAATTGGCATAATTACCGGCAGTTTCAAGAAGAATTGCCAGCTTTGAAGGAAGATGTTCCCATTTCAGTGAGAAATCAACTGTGGTTATGCACAACGATGCGTCAGCGCATTTCAGTACTTTGGTGCGCGAATTTTCAAACCAACATTAAAATAATCTACTGGATTATTTACAATCTTTGCGGATGATAAAACCATCATGTGGCATGATATCAATGAAACAAATCTTCACAACAAAATAGCTCAAGATATTGCCAGTGTGAGAGAGTGGTGCAAATCCAATCTGTTATCCCTCAATATAGACAAAACCAATCTCATATCATTTAATTGCAACTTATCAGACATTCCGTTGGGTAATAACATTATATCAAATAAAAAAAACAATACATTTCTTGGAATCAATTTGGACAGCAAGCTCAATTTCAATAACCATATCGAATTACTGAACAAAAAACTAGCTTCGGGATGTTATGCTTTACGAATGGTGTCGAATGAATTAGGAATTGTAACCGCCAAAATTGTGTACCACGCTGTAGTTGAATCGCATCTAAGGTATGGCATATCATTCTGGGGCGCCTGCAACCAACAGCACTTCAATACAGTATTCATTCTTCAAAAGCGCGCCATTAGATATATGTGCAAAGTTGGGCCTAGAGTGTCTTGTAAACCCTTGTTCAAGGAGCAAAAATTACTTACACTCTCCTCTTTATACATACTAGAAACTGTGTGCCTGGTACATAAAAACAGATCATCACACGATGTTGTTGTTGTTGGATCCACCCGCCAAAATGACAAGTTAAGACTGCCCATTCCATCATCAAATTTGATTGAAAAATCGCTGATCTATAATGCAGCCAAAATATATAATCATCTTCCGACTACTTTTAAAGATATCCAATCAATTGATCAGTTCAGAAAGTCTGTTGAGCAAGTTCTCATTCACCAGGTATTTTATAGTGTTCAAGAATACTTTGATAAAGATATGGATGGCATACTGTTATGAAATTTTTTTTTTAACCATTGTATATGTCCACTGCTAATAGTCACTACGAATTACAAAACACTATAACGACTATGGGTTCAAACTATCTTATTAATTAATATACTTTATTTATTTACTCCTTTAATGTCCTGTTGACCATGACTATTCGTTCACCTAGGATGTATATATGTTTGTGTGTATTTATTTATATTTATTTGTGTTTTTATCTTTCTTTTTCAACATACAATGCTTTTTTGATATTCCTGTGTTGATTCTCCTGAATTTTCTGTGTTATTTCTAAACTTATTTATTATTGCTTTGTCCAGGAGATTTTATCTCTTGACATTAAATTATATTATGATTTGATTTGCTAATCACTGGATAGGTCGCCTAGAGCCACAGTCATGGCCACCTAGGTCTCCGGACCTCAACAGTTCAGATTATTTCCGGTGGGGTGTCATCTTGAAACATTGGTTCAAAGCACACCAATTCATAGTGAAGAGCAGTTGAGAAATCGCATCATAGTTTCTTGCGCAACTATTAGAAACAGAATTTTCCAGAGAGAACGTGATTCCATGAGAAAAAGAGCAGTAGCATGCATATTTGCAAGAGGTTCGCATTTTGAACATCTGATTCAAATTATTTCATGGTGCGTTCAGGGTAATTTTTTGTAAGCATTCCAAAATGTATTCAAATTACTTTAATTTTATAATTTTATAATTTAATAATTATTCTATTGAATACATTTTTGTTTAGAGTAACATACATTGTTTTTTTCTGAAATCGCTCAAGAATGCCTACTTTCTCGGAGCAACTTCGGACCTCAAAATACGCTAATCTAGTAGTTTACTCCGTTGCTAAGCAACGAACTTTCCCGTACCGAAAACGTTCCGGATTTTTTTATATACAGTTTAGACAGTAAATAAATACACAACCAACTCACATTAAGAACATTCATTGAATATATTATAACACATATGGCACGTTTATTATAAGTATTTTTGTATATTTACAGTTATGTTGCAGTTCGTACAATTATTAAATATAGGCTAAACTCTACCTGAAAAGTTATTCTCTTTGTCACTTCCCCCTCTAAATGTATCTGTTATGTTACATGAGTAGTCGGCGACGTTATTGCTGTTTTCTTCTTCGGCAATAATACTAATTCTATTAGAAGATTTCTCTTTGTCACTTCCTCCTCCAAATATTTAATCTGCCATGTCTACTTTATTTGTAAAAGATTCCTCTACATATCCTTCAGCAACGGTTGAGGATTTTCATCCCCCATGCCGCTTTATGGCAATTGAATCTGCCGCAGCATTAACCAAAATTGTCGCAGAAGACCGACGGAAACAATGTCCTGTGTATTCATGTGCATGTGGCAAATTTAAAAAATTTGCGACAATTTGAGGCATTTTGCCAAACTACTTGCCTGCAACCTCTTCCACTTGAATATTTAAAGAAAAAACGGCATCTTTCAAAATTTTCTGGACGACATGCAACATAATTTCTATACTATGGCATATAAGTTTCGTTTATCACAAATGATCTCAGTTTGTTCGTTTTATTAACGGGTATTTTAATCAAAAGATCAGATCCGAAATCTTCTATGTCATTCAAATTAAACTGATATAGTTCATCACGGCGACATGCACCGGCAAGACCAAATATTAAGGCAACCTAAAAAGTAAACACTACATAAACATCTAGGTAATTTTAGAATTCTTACATTCTAAACGTACCTTATTCATTAAGTATATATAATCTTGTGCTTGAGTAATAAACGTTTCAATTTGTTCATCTGACAAAACTTTTGACTTCTTTGGTTTATAGTTGTCCCTTCGCTTTTTCAGGAAAGCACGTAATTTCGAATATTTTGTAATATCCATATCTTCTTTTGTATTAAGTGTAGCTCTCAGCATGGAGTAATTGGACCATAACGTAGTTGCCTTAAACTTTGTAGATAAATCGGAAAAGTATGCGTTAATAACATTTTCAGATCGTGAGGCCGTCTTTTTTTCTTGGCAACAATCCATGAAACGTTTGTAAGCGAATTCACATTTTGCCTTGGATTCATTTGGCAATAAATTTAAGTTGACATTTTCAGCAGCATTTACTAACTCTGGTGGTGTCCCGCACACCTGGACATCATCATCACTGTCCATTTTAAATATTTTTTAGCGATAAGTAGGTATCAAACCGAAATAAGTAGTGAATCTCTGACTTTTGTCACAACAATAAACAAACAGTGATTGTCAAGGAAACGATTTCATAGGCAATAAGATGGTAACCAAAAATTGTTATGCATTTATAAAAATTCCTTAGTGTATGATAATGTTGATTGCGATTTCAGAAAAAATAGTATGTGTTCCTCTTAGTAAAATTCCCAGACTTCAATGCCCTGGCTTAACGCCTCGGCCAACAATTTACATTGCCGTCTGGGAATGTATTGCTTTCACTCCTAGATACACAATGTACTATTTCTCGTAAGTGGTCTAGCAAGATGCAAATGATTGAATATTTTTTTTTTATGCGAAAACCGTATGTCATACGAAAAAAATCGTGAAACCAGATTTGCTCAGAAAGGAATGAGGATTTCTAAAATAATCTGTACTTCGAGAAAAAGCAGTGGCGTATCATTTTTCTCTTTAAAATTTTGGCAAGAATGAAAAATTATGTTTTACATCAGAAAATGAAAATATCTTTTGATGCATAGAAGACAAGTACTACGTTTCACAAATATATCTAGGGCCATACCAAAGTTGTCATAAAAAAATAATTGAAACTTTGGCACCCTGTAGACCTTCAGGACATATTCAGTTTTTTTCTCAAAATGGACCGACGAATAACCTACTTGAATATAAGCATGTTATTAAGAAATACCCTGTATTATCATGAAATATAGTATCGGATATGTATT